>CM042320.1:24843182-25053182 GCA_023566125.1 Zingel zingel
ATATGTTACCATAGAGGGTATATAAAAAGAACACACATTCCTAAACATTTTTTAAAGGATATCTTATGACCTCCATAGGGTACCGGATCTCAACATTAAGCTGAAAGGGAGAGCCAGCAGCTCGCCCCACAGTCCATACCGGCATGGGACAGGACAGTACTGTGGTCACTATGGTAGAACAAAGAAAGGGACAAAAAACAGAGAGAGAAAAGTGAAAGTTGTCATATTTTACAATCTATCTACATTTAACAAAATGCACATGTAATGCAGTGTAGGGTTGGGTAGACGGTTATTGCCAGACCTATGATGATTTGGGGTTTAGTCACACAGTATATTCAGCAGCAAACAAAATGAGAGCCTTTGTCAACTTACAGTTTCTGTTCTGGTAGCTCCTAATTATGTTGTCCAGGTCATACGCACTTGCAAAGGGGCTGGAGCCATCGATCACTGACACCTTGACATCAAACAGAACAACACCGTAACAAATGAAGATCTACTGTTCCTGTCACAGCTCCCTCAGCATGTGGTAGCACTACATGAACATGCAATATTTGTACTGTGATTATCAGCGGTGGAAAATAACTAATTACAATGACTCACATTAGTGTAATTGAGTAGTTTTTGCCCCCCTACGTTTACTTTTTAAAGTAGTTTTAAAAATCTGTAATTTTACTTAAGTATGTTTTGTTTGAAGTTTTGTACTTTGCTAGATTTTAAATCACATCCGTTACTGAGTAAAAAAAATAGGGAAATAAAACAGGTCGCTTTGGCAAAGTATCTGTCAACAAATTCAAATCGAAAGCTGGAGAAATCTTTTCTTGGACTGTGATATCGGAAGTTTACAAAAGTGAAATGATAACACTGGTGCCAAGACTAGTTCAGTCTCTCCTTTCCTCTATTACATGTACCTCCCATTTCATCTCATCCAACCAATCACTGCCTGAGTTCATGGCTCGCTATTGCACCTTCTCCCATTCATAAATTGTCCCTTTCACAAATTTTCTTTCATTGGTTGTTTTCAGCGTCCTGCAGAGTGCTCTGCCAGGCTCTGCTCAAGCCTTGGACAATGCAGCCTGTAGAGTCTCACTGTGTCCAAATATTTTTTTCGAAGGCTGCTCTCCTTGAAGAGAACAGGTGGAAAGAGAGAAAGACTGTACCTATGTTTCCATCCACTTGTCATTTGAATTATCTGAAGTTCCCTAAAAACATGTATGCAAATAAAGCCGGTGAAAGTGTGTTTCCACCCAAAGCCTTTAAAGCGATTAAAAACCTTGTGATTCCATTTATTTTCAATGCAGAAGCAAATGAGGATCCTAAATAAACAAACAAACACTGAATCGCAGAACATTCAAGCTAACATTTGCGAACAAAGTTTTGCTAGCCGTCTACCTACAAATGATTGATATTGCACAAGTTGTAATAGTGCTTATGTGACAGCTGATAGCGACATATCAAGCTAAAATAAGACAACAATGATGTTGTCAGAACATCACTATGATGATGCAGATAAATTATGCAATTTCTTAGATTTTTTTCTATCTAAAATAGATGTTATATTTCACTCATAAGTTAAATATAAAAAGCATCTCGTCTATACGTTTGTCCACTTATATCTGTCTTTGTTGACACCCGCCATGTCTACAAAGAAAGCAAAAATGACCCAAAACTATTTCTTCTTCGTGTTATGGCGGGTTGCAACTATAAAATGACCTAAAACGTAATTGCAATTTATTATTTATTAGGCAAATAACCATCAGCGGTATCATCGCATAAGCCGTTTAGCGATTAAGAGAAAATCCGATGAGATCGAACGTACAAACTGTGTCGATATTCATGAAATTCTATAAAATGTTACTCTTTCCAAAAGGCATTTTTCATTTGATATTACTTAATTATCATGAAAACATGTGGATGGAAACATGGCTAGTGAGTCTGTGTCCACTCACGTTGTAAATGTTGTACAGTCCCCGGTGAGGCAGGGGGGTCCTCTGCATCAGCCTCAGGTCTCCGCTAATGAACAGCTTAGCTCCGGGGACAGAAGAAGAGTGCTGCACATAAGCCAGGCTCTGCATCACCACTGTGGACATCCGCTGGGAAAACACAACAACATAATATGCTTTACTTTAGCTGGAACATTGACTAAGGCTGGCCTGGAGTCATACTGCAGTTGGCAGGCTGTAGCCTACACACACACACACACACACACACACACACACACACACACACACACACACACACACACACACACACACACACACACACACACACACACACACACACACACACACACACACACACACACACACGTGGCTCACTGAATGCAATAGCTATTGTGCCCTAAAGCCATCCTTTACTAAATTGTAAAGAGGAATAAGAATTACTTTATTAATTAATTTTTTTCATTTGTTATTTTAATGTACGCACGCGCGCGCGCGCGCGCGCGCACACACACACACACACACACACACACACACACACACACACACACACAGTTGAACAAATGCTGTTTCTAAGACTTTACCGCAATGACAAAACAATCTTTATATATACATAATTACTTAATCCTTAAATCAGTTTTTCGTTACAAAAAATGTTAGGCTACATTAAAAACGTATGAATGCCATTGTAATGTAATTTAAAATTGTTGTCAATTATAATAATATTAGCTACAACATGATCAGAATTTTGTCTGAGTGAAGATTGTCTGTCATTACTTTCTGCCATCAGGTTGAGTAGCTTTGAATTGGTGCCACAGACAAGTTTACATTTCATATATGTATATACTGTGAGACTAGGTACAGAATTGGAATACATACAAAGAGCTTGTAGCTGAAGGTGAGCAGCAGTTGTACACTGTACACCTGTTCCTCAGGTTTTAGAGGTAGGTCCAGTTGAAAAATCAGGAGGTCCAACTTCCCATCCTGGTTCTGGTCCTCTTCACGCACCTGTAGAGTGTGTTCACCCACACAGAAAAGAAGAAGAAAAAAAACATAGTACACATACTACATACTGCAATCATAGTAGGTTGCTAGTCTGATAACTCTGATGTGGTGATTGTGTTCTTACAGAGACAGCAGGCATCCGGAGGTTGGCACCAAGCATGTTGTTTAGATGGGGAAAGGTGCTCCAGGCGACGTAGTCTCCCTGAGTACTGGTTGCTGCCACCAGCAGCGTCTGGTACTGAAACCTCACAACCGGTTGTTCCTCATAAGTGCTTCTTTTTACCCAGAAACCTAAAATAACATGGCTTTTAACAGCGAGCAAGCATTTCTAGAGAAGCAGTGGCAGCAAAAACGGTCCTGTCCTGTTAGTAGTGTCCTGAGGAGTGTCCCGGGACAGTCAGACACTGTCCTATGACTCCCATGACTCACGGAACAGTGTCTGGGAGTCACAGGACAGTGTACAGGACAGGACCGGTTTTGCTGCCACTGCTGCTGCATTTCTACTTTTTTAACAAAAGCGTTGGCGTTCACCTCACCCGGACATATATACAGTTTCTCATTCAGCAATAGCGACAGGAGTCACGGTCATAGTAGCTAGTTCAGCTAGCTAGCTAGTGTTTGACATCATTAACGTTACAGTAAGTTACTTTACCTTGGCTCCTGTAGGCAACGAGCAGAGGTGGGATGTAGGTGAGGCACAAAACAACAACTAGAAACAGAGTGGCTTTTGTGCAAACACTCGTTTTGTACCGAATCAAAGCCGGGTGGGAATAGACTTCATAGAAAGCCATGGGTAACGATATAAATATCGCTCGTAGCCTCCAGGGTTATGTGTCATCAAGTCCAGCTAACGTTAGCTAGCTAGTTAACGTTAATGCTCAAGCTAGCATAGCTAGATGGTAACGTAACATGAGTGAATGCGCCCAATGACTAATGTGAGTAAACGCTCACAACAATAAACTGCAAGATAAACCTTTGTTAAGTAATTGTGAGCGTATTTGTTTACAAAACGTAGCTAGCTGTTTACGTTAGCCCCCAGTAGCGTTACAGACAGTCTATGGTAACGTTACCATACACCGCGCCATGTTTTAGCTTAGCTAGCTAGCTTAGCGTCTTACGGTTACCATGGCGGCCAACGGTAGCATTCATGCTGCGTTCAAGCAATGCAGGTAAAAAGGACGAACAGGAAGACCATTTGGGTGTTTTCACACATGGTTATCCCGTAGACATAGCTACTTTTGCGGCGTTACGTATTTTGATAACAAGTGAAACCAGATACAAATAAACTTTGCAGTTCATTTGAAATAATCTGGATCGATTATTAGTGTTATTATTGGATTCTATTTCGATGTAAGTGACAGCCATTCATTTGCCAACAACACTTCTGTATTTCTTTTCACTGAGTGGGAGCTTCTATTTACAGTCTATGAGTGGGAGCAGGGGCGTAGCAGTAGCACAACAATCTGGTCAGGTACATGTGCAGCCTCAGTGGCCCCCTTTTTTCTGCTACTGTACTTTATACTTCTACTACACTACATTTCATAGGCAAAACATTCACGCCACTACATTTATCTGACATCTTTAGTTATTAGTTACCATGTAATACAAAATATAATCCATAAATAAATTAGGATATTATTTTATCACTAAGGCTTTATTGGTCTCCTGGGATAAATTGACAAGCTACCCAGCATTCTGTAAAGTAATATATTGACCAACAATATATAAATAAATTAAAATTAGCTCCACCTTTAACAGCTTTACCTTTAGGTGTACAATTGCTACTTTATTTTAAAAGATCTGAGTACTTCTAACACCACTGCCTGGCAATACCCTGCATGTACAAGTCTAATTGTTTGAGGGCTCATTTGATGTTGTGATTATTTCCGAGAGAACTTGAAAGGGGCATCATTTTTCACCACCCCTCTGTAGGACGGTGACGTCACCTCCCAGCTAGACGGACAGTTGGATACTTCAGGCAGAAGAGACAGTTGTTGACGTTTTGTTTTGATCGCTTTTGTCTGGATTTTTGGACATTACGCCGAGATTATCCGCGGATTTAGAAACCCGCCTTTCGACTCTACCATCACGCCTCAGTGCGGGGATCCAGCAAAGATGAAATGGATGTTTAAAGAGGACCATTCCCTGGGTAAAGGGGTTTGGATTGTTATGAAACAAGAGATGCTCGTGTCATGTCATGCGCCCTCCTTTCTGTTTTGCTCTCTCTGCGATTTTGCCATATAATTACACATAGGTGCAGTATGCATGTTTGTCACCGCAGCCAGCAGATGAATACATAATTGCTAACGTTGCATGATATAGCAACAAATGCTAACACGTTTTTCCTGCAAGTCAAATGACCGCTGTCGCCTTAAACATTGCTGATATGTTATTCAGCTGTTTTTATCCCTGAGACGTGTCTTTCTTTTGCATGGAGTCATTTCATCGCCAAATAACTTTTTGCATTGCTTCACACTGCTTGGTATCGCCCTGCGGGCTATATTTGGCTGACAAAAGACAGCAAAAAATGTCAAGCAAAACAAATAAAAAAGAGCACGACTTTTGATTATTATTAGTAAATCAGTAATGCCCCTGTACATAGATGCCGAATTTAAGAGTGTTATCTTTGTATTTGTTCCAGAGCTTGTACCTTGTTCCACTAACAATAACATATTAAGGTTTCAGGGGGAATATTAATTTAACAGAATTTTGAACTGAGTTTGGTGTAAAGCTCTCTCCATACTCAGATAGCTGAAGTTTAGAGCTCAATAAGTGACATTTTTGTCACTTAGCTCTTCAGCTCCTTTTAACATAACTGTGTTCATATTGGCTTCAGATAGCCTCCACTCTCTTTTTTAAAGAAACACTGCTGCTGGTCTTGGAGAGATGTTTCTAAAAGTAGGCCTCTTATCTGGGCTAATGAAAGCGTGCAAAGTGTTGAACCTAAATGGATCGGCCACATCTTATCACCCATCACCGCACCCTCCCCTGGCCTCTGTTCAGTGTCTGCCTGCTGCAGGTCCTGATAACAAAGCACACATGTAGGCCTACTATAAGTAGAAGCACTGTCACTCTTTAGATAATAAGTACTACAGTGTTTACTATCATTTAATAAAGACTATGAAGATAATCCCACTTTGACTTGGTGTATAGTTGCATGCTGTACAAAGCATCCACTCCTCTGTCTGTTTAGACTGCTGCTAGCTTGTATGCTGTGCTTGATCTTAAGTATGGAGCATTGGATCGGAAAAGGCTTGGCTGTATTTGACAGTAAGGCTGTGAGAGAAGAGGCTCCCAAGAGGCCTCACTCATGCCTTTAATCCTGACTTCCTGTTTGTTTCCTGTCCCTCCTTTAGAGCATCGATGTGTGGAGTCAGCCAAAATACGAAACAAATATCCTGACAGAGTACCGGTGAGTGTGGGGGAAGGTGGTGTTTTTGCAGTGGGATGGGGGTTAAGGGTACAGATCGAGTGAGTGACAGAGAGTCAAGAGATAAGGAGTGAGTGTCTGGTTGAGTAAATTACAGGTATGGGTGGAAAAGAAGAGAATGAGTGAGTGGTAAAAACAGCCTTGATAGACAGGTGAGATAGCAGCTCAGAGAACCAGGGTTCCAACTGTGACCCCTATGAAAAATCCCAGATTTCTATGACTTTCCATAACTAAGTCTGAGCGACAAAGTTCCTCATGTCTGCTTTCATATTCAGACCTTCCTCCACAGCACTGCAGAGGAAGGTCTGGCTAGTCCACACAGCATTCCGGGATGGGAGAAAAATGTGCTCTGGTTTATTGGCATTTCTTTAAACCAATCACAATCGTCTTGGCCGGCGCTAAGTGCCAGACGGAGCCACGGTGCCTCTGCGAAATAGCGTTGGGACGAGATTTGTACATGTGTACATGTAAAAAGTAGTTTTAGTCATGCAACAGAAAACTCAGATTGGACAGATAGTCTAGCTAGCTGTCTGGATTTACCCTGCAGAGATCTGAGGAGCAGTTAACCATAGTCCTCAGAAATCCACCAGAGGTTAGAACGCCAACACAAAGGAAGAGGAAGGGGACGGAAAATACATGCATCCAGCGGAATTACCTGCAGCCCGGAAGTGGAACCTGTCAAACTCAATACCTTTTTTTAATTCTTGCATTCTGCATCTGTGTAATGGGAGGTCTGCTGGGAGGAACCGGGCACATAGTTAATGTTCCTTATATTGTGTAGGCTTACTGCATTGTTAGATCTTTTATAAGACAGATAACTGTCTGATAACTTTAAAGAAAAATAGCTTTTTGTTAAAGAGTAAGATCATTTTTGTTTAACCAGAAACCCTGAAATCACCATCACCAAACCCACCATACTCCATGTAAATAATCAGGGCTTTTAGCGTATATAGAACCAGCATATTTCCACCAGACTCCATGTAAATAATCAGGACTTTTAGCGTGTATAGAGCCAGCATATTTCCACCAGACTCCATGTAAATAATCAGGACTTTTAGCGTGTATAGAGCCAGCATATTTCCACATGTAAATGGGTGAATTAAGGGTTTATTTCAACCAAACCAGAGTGGTGATTGTTGAACAGTGGAAAGATTAACCAAGACGGCTTTTCATATTGTCATTTTATTTAGTTTCTGTCATCTTTGAATAGAGTGTTTTTTATTAAATGGGGTCTTTTAAATGGGTGGTTTAATAGGGATTTGGCATTACATGTTAAACGAAACCAACCAATATGTTTAATAATGACTCACTCCTGTCCTGACGCAGTTGTAACCCTGTGAATACTTGGCTGAAGTACTATGGGTTCAAC
Source organism: Zingel zingel (assembly GCA_023566125.1). NCBI lineage: Eukaryota > Metazoa > Chordata > Actinopteri > Perciformes > Percidae > Zingel > Zingel zingel. Next base: position 24,850,924 of record CM042320.1, read on the forward strand.
TGACAAACTGATATTAGTATATCCTATAATGGCCATATAGGTTCTGTTACAGCAGTGGACAAAACTGTGAAACTGAATATTAGAGCATGTATGCAACCCAATGCCGTACCAAACAATGTGAAAAGCCCTATCTTTCTGTTTACCTATGTGCTCCAGGTGATAGTGGAGAAGGTTTCTGGCTCCCAGATAGTGGACATTGATAAGAGGAAGTACCTTGTGCCCTCTGACATCACAGTGGCCCAGTTCATGTGGATCATCAGGAAACGCATCCAGCTGCCTTCAGAGAAAGCCATCTTCCTCTTTGTCGACAAAACTGTCCCCCAATCCAGGTGAGAGCAACACAGCAAAACAGCTTGCGTGTAACTCTACATTTCTCCGTTCTTGGCTGAGATGGAGGACATAGTGCTGCTTTAATTAGCCAGCGGCTAGCGGCTTAATCCCGACAAAACACCACAGTGAATTTCTGTTTATTTAGCTTCTGATGTGTCCTGTTTACTGTCACCAACATGCCAGAAAGTGTAAACTTTTCCTGCTCCAGCTATTAGATACGGTTCACAAAACTGAAAACTCTGGTTTTCTCCGCTGTGTATTCACTTGATATCTTAGCTAATAAATGATAGATATATAGATAGATAGATAGATAGATAGATAGATAGATAGATAGATAGATAGATAGATAGACAGACATACAATGAAAATCGGTTTAGCAGCTCTTCAGCAGTGTGTAAAAAAAAATTGAATAAATAGAACAAGAGTGCTGTTTTTCAGCCGATTTGTTTTGCTCTGTACAGTACGGAGGGGAGAGAACAGACAGTGTCCAGGGTCCTCTATTATACAGCTGGCTTTCTTTTATCTGTCAGCCAGTGTAGATGTCCTAGATAGATGTGTAGATGTCTTTAAGTTACAAGTTAAGTGACATTCAGAACAATTCAATATAGCAGTGAACAAGTATTTGCTACATAAAGATATACCTGAGTAATGGCGTCCTGAGCAGAGAATGAAATCACACTCCCTCTCTGTGTGTGTTGTAATTTGAGCTTCTCTGTTCTTTTTTTTTTTGATATCCAGTCCAATCGTGCGTGCATGTCAGTGCATGAGTGCCTTGTGGTTTCGGTATCGGATGCCAAGGGCCGCGATAAAGCGTCTGTGAGAGCCGTGTGGAGGCAATCCCTGACCACTTTTTTTCAGTATTTCAAGTACAGCACCTACACTCTCCTACGCTCGGCCCGACCACTCTCCATTCACTGTACAAGACATCAGTCTATCCTGTTGCAAAACCAAAATCAGTGTGCTGCCAATTCAGATCTGGATCCGAGCATGTCATGAAACATGTTTCTTTGCCATGGCTGTTGATATGTCTTTATCTTCTGTACTGTATGTGTAATTGTTTGTTTGTCCTTTTCTTTTTTTGAGCAGAGCTGCTCGGGAATGCAAAATGAATTACAGTGTAAACTGACAATAAAGTTGTATCGTATAAGCTGATTTATTGGTTGGGCTCTAACCCGTAAGCAGGATGGATGATGCAAAGAGAGGCTTTGAAATTATAAATTACATGAATAATGAAATATTTATTGTATGAATGTATATCGATGTGTTATTCTTCAATAATAAGGAAACAACCTACAACCTCTTTCTACAGTTTTGGTTTTAGCACGGAAAACTGATTTTAAAATTCTGTCGATCGGCACAAACTGGCGACGTTCGTCTTCACAAACCCATATAGGAGATGTGAATATAATCGATTCTACTTGACTGAGTGTGTGATCTAATAAGAGTCTGGTTTCTGCTGTGTGTTGCAGTCTGACTATGGGCCAGCTGTACGACAAGGAGAAGGACCAGGACGGCTTTCTGTACGTGGCCTACAGCGGAGAAAACACCTTTGGTTACAAGGCCTTTTATACAACACGGGGCTAACGCTTTGCTAAATACCAGCCTCTATCTCTCTCTCACACACACACACACACACACACACACACACACACACACACACACACACACACACACACACACACACACACACACACAACATATACTAATGCACAATGTTTCAAACATTGGCCCTTTCAAGTAATGCACCTTCACACTTGGCACAGTTATTTATGGGCAATTTTTGATACTAGAAAATACGCATTTTATGTTGAAAATGAATGACACCAAAACGCTACAATAAACAAACAAGTAACAAATGTGGCAGACTCAGATGATCATCAGTGTCAAGAAATGCTTGACCCAATGCTTGGTCCTTTGTCATGATTGCTGTTTAAAAGTTGTGGAGAGAAATATCGTTAACACTGCCGTAAAATAAGAATAACAACGCACATTATAGGCACGTCAGATATTCATTTTCCAAGTATCTACATCAGTATTAAAGTTAAAAAATAAATAATAATTTAGGCTTTGACACACACACACACACACACACACACACACACACACACACACACACACACGCCAATCATTGCTCATTACCCAATCATGCTCTATTTTCTTTCAGTCCAGCTTTGTTGTCACAGATATTTGTGTTCAGCTGAAGTGAGAAAGAAACCCTATAACCATGTGACTAGCTAACTACATTATGGATGTATTTGTGTGGCTCTTTCATATCATGTATAAAAACTTCAGTATTTAACTTTAAAGCCGCAAGTGCACGCAGCACTACGCTAGGCTATGAGAACAACTATAAGCATGTGAAAGAAGACGGTGAATGATGGTGGATGACTGTACGCTGCTATCAAGGAGGCAGCCAGTGTAAAGTTCAGGGGCGATCCTAGGATCAGAGTTTAGGGGTGCCTGGAACCCTTTTAATGTCTTTTTTTTTTAAATGTTATTCTACTGTGCTAACTGTGCATTTTAACATAATTTTGGACCACCATGATAGGGGAAACGCTGAATGATGTTAACTAGAAAGACACCAACAATTCAGAGAAAACTTCCTTTAATGCTGAGCCACAGGGCCGTTACTACAAAGGTCAGGTGGTATTACACATTAAGTTGGAACTGTATCCATGGAGAAGCCGACATTTCCAAAATTCAGTATCAATCGCTTTGAAAAATTAGAGATTTATGCAATTTTAACTAATGGCTGACAAGCACTATTTTCTGAAAATGGCTCAGAATGTGTTTTCTAAATGATCTAGGCATCTAGATTTAGATTTTGGGTTTAGTTTCACAATGTTGTGATATTCATAGAGCAGAACTCCTTAGCTTAGAGTTTTTTCTAGCAATTATTTTTTATGGGTGCCGGTATCAAGGCTCAAATGGCCCCTGGTATAGTGTGTCCAGCTCAGGGCCAGGGCCCAGCCCCTGTCCCTAGGATGTTCCTCAGTACTTCCAAGCCTGGCTGTTATGTATTTGCACATTGTGTTAGCCAACAGCATGACATAACCCGTGGTGACCTGCTAATGAAATCCAACACTTTACTTGAAGTTTACTGTGTCGAATTGTGACATTTTTATAAACAACGCTGACGTTAGCTTCCGATTCAGCAGTTAAGGTTCAGGAAAACATAACTTATATTGCTGAGCAACTGATCCTCTGTTGTTTTTTTTTTTGCAACTCTTAAGCATGATTTAGGCTCCACACAGAGCTTTCGCCGTAGCCTTCTTAAGTGGCCTGAAGTGTATCCTTGAGCATTTGTGACTGCGTCAATCTCTTTAGGAGAATAGCAGAGCCTGTGTGTGTGTGTGTGTGTGTGTGTGTGTGTGTGTGTGTGTGTGTGTGTGTGGTAGAGTGAGTGAGAGAGTGATGGTGATTATCTTCAGAGTGAGTAGTGACTCTAGAGTCATAGTGAGAGAAACAAAGAGTCTCCCCTGTTCTTTCTGACCACGGTGGGAAATCTGGAGCAGGAGAAGTTAACCCTCTCCTTGATTTCATGTTGATTATGGAGAAGGAGAACCAGGAAATGAGTCGGGGGAAATGCAACGCTACCAAGCCACGGCCGCGCGGCGTGCGTCGCCGTGACATGTAGTTACATTTTTTCGTGAGGTGCACTTCAGGCTAATGTGTATTTATTTCCGTGTTTTCTATTGTACTGCAGCAAAAACCATATTTCTCCGCTGGGGATCAATAAAGGTGTATCTTATGTTATCTTAAGTTCAGTACAGTACAGTTTGTCTTTAGAAAGGACGACTGCTAATACACTGTGAGCCATCAGCACACAAACAAGGTCACCATAACATCAGAAACACTGTTATCTAGGACGTGTATTAGTTTTGCCATTTGTTCCTGGATTGAGATAGAGATACACAGTATTTGTCCTTGCACATTTTGGCCCTTTTTTATGTGTTTATGATTAAAATACCCAAGGCTCTCAGCTGATATGTGGGTTAATAAAAATACTTCAAGTAAAGTGTTACTCGGGTCTTTGGCTGCACGGTGTCGTTCTTCTCTTCACTCACATGACTCTGACGCTGACATTTTGGCTGCACTTGTAGTTTTTGGTGCGGAATCAGAGTGAGGCGTTAGTGAGGCATCCTTTACTTGACCCATTGAAGTATTCATATTTGTGCACAACAAAAGCTGATTCAGGCTTTTAAACATGTTATATAGATGTGTAATATATTGATGGAATGCTATGCTATTCAGTATTGTTTTTATTTCATTAGTGTTGTATGATTGTTAAATATATCCCAAAGACATAAAGGAATTTTAGATATTTAAAAAAAGGTAAGGTATCTGGGAGACCTGACCAATAAAAAATGAATGTAAAATGAATCGTAAAGTGTTTGTCTCATTTAAAAATGTTTAAAAATGTCACTACACTTTCACTTTATGTTTGTTCAAAATGAGAGGGGACACACAAGAAACACTGATTAGAAACTGAACTTTTGTAAAAAAAAAAAAAAAAACATTCCCCAGGCCAGCTATGAAGTCAGTAAAAGGAAGTTAGAGCATCTTTAGCGTCAGTAATGTTAAACAGAAGATGTGGGTGGGGGTAAGTTATCAGAGAGATTTAAATCAAATGCTTTAGATCAGGGGTCAGGCCAAGGGCCCCTTAACTGAATGAGAGACAGAGCAGGGACCCCCTACTATATATACTGTATAAAGATTTAGTTGCATATTAAACTGGGCTGGATAAATGAAAATGGATGAATCAATATATATATATATATATATATTTATATATATATATATATATATATATATATATATATATATATATATTTATACATCAGGTTTTAATGTAAAACATACATGTGATAGGCAAATTGTTTCATTAAGCTTAACTGTGAATGGCTACCTTACTTAGTAAGCCACTCATCAATATTGTGTTAACTAAATGTTTTTTATGAAGAGGTTGATTTAATGGTGGGAAATCTTGCAGAAAAAAAGTTGCTATTCCAGCATATTGCAACAGCTGCCAACACTGCCAAGCAATAAAAAAAAAGGGAGACAACTTTTCAAAAGAGAGTCTGACAATAAACGCAATGAAGCGTGTCAATATTGGCTAACCGTTTGGGAGATGGAGGGAAAATGTTGCTAATAGTTTTGCCAAAGCATAGACACATGTCTGCGGCTCGCTCCCAGCTCAGAAGGCTCAACTATTAGCAACATTTTGTCTCAATCTAGAAAAGTCTTCACCGATAATAACACGTGTTTTATTCATAAACATGAACTTCAATCAAAGTATGTCATCTCAAAGGCCTTTACAAAGAAAACATTCTTCCATTACATTATTCCGTCAACATAAAAAGTTAGTGAAAACATAGTGTGAAAACATTATAATCAATAGAGATAATTGGGTTACTTGTCTGAGCATCACCAGGTCATTGGCAGTCATAGTATGCCCACAGTACAAAGAACACTTAAAAAAGCAACTTAAAAACAAGACCTTTAAATCTCCACAGCTCTCTACTGCTGAGCAATGAGAAGAACGTTAAACACACGGGGTAAAGCTTCCTGCTCAGAACTGCGTTAGCCCAGCTGAAGTGGGATCTGCTGAGCTAAAGCAACACAGTAGACCCTCAGTTAACATTGATTTGGTGTGTTGTGCAGAAAATATGCAGCTTCAACGTATTCTTTGTCTCCATGAGTCAGGACTGGAGTAGCGACCATCGTACCTCCAGGCGCTCGTTGTGTTGCAGGAGCACAGTAAGCAGCAGGTTTGCGTTGAAAAAGGCCGGTAAAACTGTAAATCACCATTGAATCAAAATATAATCTTCCTCTTATCTGTGAAGTAAGTATGTGACCCGTTTCAACTCCACCCCTCAAAGAACCGGAAACAAAAACCGATAAGAACCGGAATCAAAATAATAATTAATCATCGATTTGAGTAATTTCTTTGAGTAAACAAGACATTTGAGGACGTCATCTTGGGCTTTGTGCAATTCTCTTTTGGTTTTTAAGAAAATGGTTTGTAATGCTATTTTTGAGGGTTACAAATGTGATCAATGATGTTTCTTTACTTATATCTTGCGTAGATTTAATCCATTTAATGGATAAGAACATAGGATAGGCATGTGTTAGCTGTTGCTTCAGCCTAGTTCTTTCAGCTATTCACTGTTTGAGTTTACACTGTGACATGTATATAAGTCTGCCTGCTTCCTCTACAAAACATCAATCACCTCCACCCCTCCCTTACCCCCCCTACACTGCCACCATCCTTGTCCACAGTCTCGTCACTTCCCGTCTGGATGACTGCAACTCTCTCCTCTTTGGCCTCAGTCACAAATCCCTCCATAAACTTCAACTGGTCCAGAATAAAGCTGCCCGCATCCTAACTCAAACCCCCTCCATCCACCACATCACTCCTGTCCTCCAACAGCTCCACTGGCTCCTGGTCCAGTTCCTGTCCTCCAACAGCTCCACTGGCTCCCGGTCCAGTTCCTGTCCTCCAACAGCTCCACTGGCTCCTGGTCCAGTTCCTGTCCTCCAACAGCTCCACTGGCTCCCGGTCCACTGGCTCCTGGTCCAGTTCCTGTCCAACAGCTCCACTGGCTCCCGGTCCAGTTCCTGTCCTCCAACAGCTCCACTGGCTCCTGGTCCAGTTCCTGTCCTCCAACAGCTCCACTGGCTCCCGGTCCAGTTCCTGTCCTCCAACAGCTCCACTGGCTCCTGGTCCAGTTCCTGTCCTCCAACAGCTCCACTGGCTCCTGGTCCAGTTCCGTATCCAGTTCAAAGTCCTCCTGTTTACATTCAAGGCCATCCACAACCTTGCCCCCCATATTTGTCTGATCTCCTCCAGCGTCCCACTCCCTCCCGCTCCCTCAGATCCTCTTCCTCCATACACCCGTCTGTCCCCTCTGCCTGTCTCACCACCATCTCTGGAACTCATTACCACCCAAACTCAGAAACATCGATTCTAGGGATGTCCAGATCCGATCACGTGATCGGAAATCGGGCCCGATCACGTGGTTTCAGACTCGATCGGAATCAGCCGTTACCTCCCAATCAGGACTCGGATATATATGTATATATATATTCTCATTATTTTTTAACACATCTATAGTTATGCGGTGGCACAGAGTTAGACCCCTTTTGACTCCACACAGAAACAGCAACGCGTGCGGCATGACATCACTTTGTTGCAGAGACGCTATTGGTTAAATGCCGGCAAAGTAGAACACGGAAGCAGCTTGAAGCAGAAAGCGCGAGTATGTCTGCGGACAGTAAGAGTCAGGAGTGCAGTTCCTAAAAGCACATTACTGGCTTTGCAAACACTGTGGCACTTTTATTTTTTTATTTGTTTACTTGCCTGCCGGGTATTTTAAGTTGAGGTGCTATTTGTTTTTATATTACACTTTTTTTATATTTACTGTTGCACTAAAGTCCAAAAGTGAAGAATTGATGTTATTACTTGATTGTTCAAGCTACCTCACAGAAGTGCTGTGTTTGTTAACAGAGTTGTTGAATGTTAAAATAAGGTGAATTAAATAAAAAATAAAGAACATCCTGGATCAGTTTTTTCGCTCTTCTTTATTCTTTATTTGATATATTATAGAAGTATCGGATCGGGACTCAGTATCGGTAGATACTCAAAATCAAATGACTCGGACTCGAGGGCAAAAAAATCCCTAATCGATTCATTCCCCCATTTCAAAGTGCAACTCAAAACACATCTGTTTAAAACTGCATAGTCCACTTGATGTCACTCGCTCTGCCTCTTTCTGTTGTTTTTATTGTTGCTGTATTCTTTATTTTTATTTATATTTTTTTGCTGCTTTTAAATGTCTTATGTATCCCTGTACGGTGTCCTTGAGTGCCGAGAAAGGCGCCTTTAAATACAATGTATTATTATTATTATAATAATTGTTTTTATGATGACAAAATAAAAAACTACAACTACTACTTTGGAAAACATTGATCGACATTTTTCACCATTTCCTGACATTTTATTGACCAAACAACTTAAATGAGAAAATAATCCACAGATCGACAATGAAAATAATTGTTAGTTGCAGCCCCATGGGAGCATTTTCTTCACTTATATTTATTTATTGTTTATTTATCTGTGTCTTGTACTCACCCCCCCCTGTCCCTTGCTGCTGCAACAGTGTGAATCTCCCCATTGTGGGATTAATAAAGGATTTTGAATCTTTTGAATCTTGAATCATTTAAACTAGGACTAGGAAGTTGAACCAGGAACATTGTCCGCTCGCGGTCAGGTACGCCCAGCTGTGTTTTCAGAGCATGAACACCAGCCAGCTGCAGCAACGTGTTCCACACAGTGTGAAATTAAACCGTCATCTGAGGACACTGAACAGCGGTCATCAACCCCTCTGAACAGCATGACAGGTGTCCTGCTGTTGCAAGCAGTGACATCCTGGGACACGGGAGACTCAAATATAGCCAAACAATATTCATCCGGGCCTCAAAGCTGGCTGACCAGCTGATGCAACAGGCAAGTTGGACCTTTCAGCTGCAGAGTGGCAGGGGGGATTCCAGGGGTGGCACAGAGGGGGACCAATAATCAGTCAGGGGGGGCCGGGGGTGGGCATTTTATCAGAATGCAGTGTAGAAAATCTGCTTAGAAATATAGGAAATATTGGATAGAACAACACAATGTAATTCTGCTAAATAAAACACCACATTCATTATTAATTTCACTTGTTTTCATTTTAAACAAATTGTATATCTGAATACAATACACATTTTCTATAGGCTCAGTCTGCCACTTTAAAAAAACAAAACAATTCCAGTGCTGGTTCCATGGTATCAGAATTTTGGATTGTCGTCATGGCAACATTAATTGGGCATGTGGCAAGGGCTGGGAAGATTGGCAGAGCAGGCAGTCAAGTGACAGTACTCTGGTCCAATGGGAATCACCATTGTCACATTGACAGCACCCTAGTGTCGCTAGGACCTTCCTCCACAGCACTGTGGAGGAAGGTCTGGCTAGTCCACACAGCATTCTGGGATGGGAGAAACACATGCTCTGGTTTATTGGCATTTCTTTAAACCAATCACAATCATCTTGGGCGGTGCTAAGCTCCGGACGGAGCCACAGTGCCTCTGCTAAATAGTCTCAGGAAGGAACTTGTTTTGGTGGAACATGTGTACGTAAAAAGTAGTTTTAGTCGTGCAACAGAAAACTCCGATTGGACAGATAGTCTAGCTAGCTGTCTGGATTTACCCTGCAGAGATCTGAGGAGCAGTTAACCACCAGAGGTTAGAACGCCAACACAGAGACAGAGGAAGGGGACAGACATCCGGCCGAAAATGAGGGAAGTCCTGCGGAATTTCCGGTGGCACCGGAGCAATCCCGGAAGTGGAACGTCGTGGATATAGACTAACAGCACCCTAGCCCAATAATTATAATAATAATTGGGAGGAGGGTGCCATGCCTTTGCCCCCCTTCTAGTCCTGTCCCTGCAGAGTGGGGAGTTCAGTGGAAGAGCAGGAGAGCTCTGTTGCTGCGTGGCCACAGAGGGAAGGCCTGGCTGTGGAGCTGCTGCCAGGCCTGCTGAAACAACTGGGACGCCTGCTTGTAGTCCCAGTAGGTCTGCAGCTCTGCTCTCCTGAACAGATGCACATCAAAAAAAGCATGAGGGGAAAGAACCCAGCTCATTTTAACAAACCTCTCTGCTGTAATTAATGAAAACAAAAAGTTATGTGTGTTACATACAAGGTTAATAGTTAGTAGTTTTGGAAGATCCTTCCACTCTAAGAGAGGAAATTCGATCAGTGCTCTCTGAATGGATACACATGTCCATTACTAGGCAGGAGAGTGCTTGTATTACAATGGAAGTCTGTTTTTGTGCCATCATGGCCACATATGACACAATGGTATCTTTACCACTGCTTAGCTTATAGCTCTGCCAAGAATTAATCTATACAGCATTTCAGTTTAATGCTTTTGGTTTTATTATTGCTATTACATTGTAATACATAGATGCAGATATTGTTACAAAAGAATAAGTCTGATGATTGTCTGTATTTATCTTACTGTCAATTAATCAACCCATAAAAAGACAAAAAAACAGCAATGATTTGACACTAACAAAATATAAATTACATGTAATTTACAAAATGTAAAAAAAAAAATCTGTTAATTTACAGTGTTTTGTATTTGTAATTGCATCCTGTGATAAAGTTACCAGGTTTCTCTTAGTCACAGAATGAGTTTATTTAAAATAGGCCTTTTACCTGGAAGACATTTTGACAAGTCACAGCAGGAAAAGCACAGGTGTAAATATTAAAATGAATGATGGCTGAATGTAGCTGCTTCAGTTGTTCATGCTGGCTTACTGGGACTCTTGAACAGAAGCCCGAGCCATCATTAATGTTATAAGTAACACCTGTGTTTTTCTACTATGACAAGTCAAAATGTCTGCTGTAAAAAGGCCAACTGTTAAAAGTTTAGCATGTGTGCCAATCACGTTACTTGAGTCACTGCATTAAGAACGAAATCTATTCAGCTTGGATCTGTGCTTTTTTAATCATTCATGTCCTATCAGACACAAAACTCTATGAATGCAGACCAATGACTCTCTCTCTCTGACCTGAGTTGTCTCCCCTTACCAGACTGTGTGTGTGTGTGTGTATGAGTGTGTGCCCATCCATGTGGAGGCCGGGCTGGGATCAGGTTATCTGCTAAAATGCTGATAAACAGAGAGACCACTGTTCTCCCTTTGGAGATGATTTTTTTCTCTCTCTCTCTCTTTCTCTCTCTCACACGCACACAATTTGTTGTGTAATCTCAAGCAGGCTATGTGACAACATTTGAAAAACAAAACCTGGGACGATATCCCAGTATGTGCAGTAACAGCACTCAGTGTTCCAGATTGTACAATTCCTTTAAGCCCTGTTGCACTTTGTTTTTAAAACGCTGTTACTTGTGATTACTGTGACACATAACCATTGACTTATTTTGCCTCACTGTCGATTCGACATGCTTGAGCAGCAGATGAGATGAGAGTTACTCAAAAGGACAAACTGATAAAAGCCAGACCATCGTTTGGGAGATCTCCATTAGTGTTTTCGGGTTGTTCAGATTTCATTTGAGGCTGTTTAAAACCCCAGTGAGATTATGAAAGAGCTGATTGTTTGTTACCTGAGGGAGTCGGGAAGTGCTGAGGGCTCAGTGGCCGCTACCAGAGACAGGAAGGAATGGAAAAGCTCCAGTTTACACAGAAGAGACCTGAAGACACAAACATGCATAAATGGTCTAAATCAATAGTCTATAGTGATGAAATTCAGTAAACCGTGACTTATCATTTGTATAGGCCTGTAACAATTATTACATATATGTCATTGTCATTTTTTAAAATAATCCTGATTTCTTTGTTAACCCTCCTGTTGTCCTCGGGTCAAATTTGACATATTTTCTAAAAGTTTCTATATCAGAAATTTGGGTTACATTCAACCAAATTGTCAAAGGAAATAACGTGGATGGTTCCATACAACCATTACTCTTCACAAGTTAACAAATTAAAAAAATGAGAAAATAACGTTAAATTGTTTAAAAAAGTAATATTTTAAAATTTGACTAAAACAGACAATTATATTGTTAATCACAATTATTTCTGAGACAATTAATTGTACAGCAAAATGTGGAGTTGTTACAGCTGGACATTTCTATGATATTATTGTCTGACAGTGTGACAGAGTGCTGGGTCTACCTGACATTAGCTGTGCCAAAGGCCTTCTTGGTGACTCCATGTTTGTAGCCGTTGGCAGTGACATCTAGTGGCTGCTCCGTCACATTACACCAGCTGATGGCTGAAACACATCAAGGTTGTATTTAGAGACCAAACTAATCTTTAAACTCTCACTAAGCTCCTAAAAAGTATGTTTTCTATTGATGAATTTCTGACTTATATGAGGTAGGAATTCGGTCCTCGGTTGATTCTGCTGAAAGAGTTCTGGGATCAGTCATTAACAAACTGAAATGTTGTAACAATCTAAGGTATTCTACATTAACCCAACTTTACAATACATATCTAACAGAACAGACTGCAGCGATCTCCCCTAATACTGGACCAATGTCAAAGATTGTTGTTCCCATCAGTCACTTAGACACAGAAACATAGGAAACCCCAGGTCGGAAAAAACTGTAGTTACCCTTTAACTTTGTCTCATAAAGATGGAAAAGAATGCTAGATGGACTATAATTAGTATTCATTATGATTTCTTGAGTACTTCTTTCTGATCATTCCGAACAAAATGTGTGTGCGTGATGATCCTACCTGCTCCACAGGGGGTAATTCGTCCCTGTCCGGCCTTGTGTTGCAGCTGGGTCTGGGCCTGGCTGAAGGGGAACTCCAGGCTGGACTGGAGCAGCACAGGCGGACACACAGAGAAACCAGCAGGGAGGTCCGACACATGGGAGCACCTGGGGAGTACAGGAGGACCACATTCAAAAAAGTCTGCTGATTCCCTTACACGGAAGGACAATCATCTCCCAAATACTCCAAACACTGTTAAAACAAACAGGGACCGATGACCGGAGCCGACAATCGGGAAGAGAGGACTGTGAGTTTGTAGTGTGTTTAGCGATTGTTGCCGTAATTCTAAGTTCAGTCGGGTGGAGAGGACGACAAGGTAGTATTATTTTTAGCGGTTCCCACCATAATACTAAGCAGAGGAAGCGTGCCTGTCGGTCGGGTGGAGAGGACGGTGAGGTTGTGGTGTTTTTAGCGGTTCCTATAATCCTGTAATTTTAAGCCCAAAAAGTGTGTCTGTCAGTTGGGTATGGAGCTCCGCGTGAGCACAGGTTTTTATGACTGTCAATATAGCCAGCATCTAACTTTAGCTACTCCGCTGTGCTCTGAAGTAATGTCTGGCTATGTGAGACTAGCGTCTAGCAACATTGTTGGATGCTGCGGTCTCAGCCTGGCAACTAACGTGAACTTCGAGTCTGGCGAGCAGGGGGCGGGGGAGACGACTCTCTCCAGTATTTTGAATTTGTACTGCTGTAACTATTTTAAACGCTAGCTATCAGTATTAAATACTGCACCTTTAAAACATAAAGGGAAATCATTTCCAACATTCTTTTATTGAACAAATTAAACATTGAAAGGAATATAAAAGGCATCACAAAAAAATTATTACATTTACATTTTAAAGTGCAGTTTTCTACTGATATTTTTTTCAACTAACACAAAAAAACCTCAGAGTGTCTTTATGTCGTAGCCTTTCGAGATGTGTATATTGCCCCAGTTTATATTGTGATGTCAATAAAAAAACAATATATTGTGCAGCCCTATTCAGCATTACTCCTTACCTTGTAACCAAAGCTCTCTGCATGGCTTCTTGGCTGTATGGACACTTCCCCACAACCACGGTGCTGAAGTAGAGCGCCTCCTGTAGGTAGTGGGACAGCAGTGCGCCCTGGAAGCCCAACACCGCCCAGCGGGCCAACTTGTCACTGCAGGAGAGGGACAGAGTGGGTTCTCCTCGCCCGGGTTTCACCCGGAGCACCCCTGTGCTGTGGTACCCCACCCCAGGGTGCAGAGGGTCGGATGGGCCACCCGAGACACACTTGGCCCCCGTTCGGTGAATGTCTGGGACCTGGTCACTGTCAGAAGGGACTCTGGTTTTCATCTCCAGCTGTGCTGAATCTTGTGAGACAGTTTCCACGGGCGTTTCTGCAGAGTGACTCTGTGATGGATCCTCACTAGTAGATGAATTTGAAAGGAAGGATTGTTTTGTGTCACCTCTGTCCTCTAGATTTTTCTCCGCGGTCTCCTCTTCCTCCAGACGGGGCAGTTTCATGTTTTTTCCTTCACTGGATTCCTCAGCTTCTCTTTTCAGGTCTCCTCTTGCATCAGTTCCTTCATGGCCCTTTACAGATGTGACAGGAGGGCAGGGCTGAGACTGGCTGTCAATCATGGGGATGATGGCGGCGTCACCACCTAGAAATTCACAAGTCGGTTCAGACTGATTTTGGCTTCCCGGACAAACCACTGGCATGGGGACAGAGTTCAGCTATAGCTTTGTGAAGGCTGATACTGATATGTTGGACTAAAGCTGTCTGATAAGAATAAAAGTCCTTGACTCAGCATTTAGATCACACACAAGCGCAAACTTTCTTCTTTGTAGGAACTAAAATAAACAGAAACTGTAAAAAACATTAAAAAAACTCGGTAATCATGGGAAAAAAAAAATATGCTTACATAAATATTCGGGCTGCACGATATGAGGAAAATATGAGATAACGTTGTTGAATATCGCAATAACGATATTATTTGCAATAAATTAACAGATATTAAAGTGTACTCAGCTCTGCATTTCTGCTGTTTTCAGTATTCTGCTAAAATACAATAAAGTGCTTGTTGAATTTAAAACAAATAAAAGGAAATCCTTTCTAACTTTTTTTTATTATTATTTAGTATTATTACAAATTAAACATAGAAATGAATATAAAAGGCACCACTAAAAAAAGAATGACAAATACATTTTAAAGTGCGGTTTTCTACTCATATTTTATTTCAACTAAAAAAACTAATCTCTGAGTGTCTTTCGCGATATGTTGCAGCCTTTCGCGATGTGCTTAGTACACCAGTTGACATTGCGATGACGATATAAAATGTATACATTGTGCAGCCCTAATACATCTAAATTGCAACACATGAAATGTATGACACATGATATAGCTTGATTTAAATCCTGTTGATCATCTCACATAAGTAGCTGGCGGTCGTGTCAAACTAACTAACTAGTTAGGTCCACTGGGAGCATACTGGACTCACAGGGAGTGTGACTGGTGAAGAAGAGGAAGGAAACTCCTGGATGAAGCCTCCACTTCCCCCCCCGCTCATCTGCCTGACAAAACACAGAGCTGTCCCCACCACTCACGGCCCTGTGCAGCTCCTGGATCAGGTACCTACAAACACACACACACACACACACACACACACACACACACACACACACACACACACAGAGAGACAAAGACAAAGACACACACACACACACACACACACACACAGAGAGACAAATAGACAGACAGACACACACACACACACACAAGCAGAGAGACAGAGACAAACAGACAAACAGACAGACAGACAGACAGAAAGACAGACATACACACACACAAACACACACACATACACACACAATATGGTAGCAGCCTATACTCAATTCTTTGGATGGTCAAGGGTCAGCATGGAGCACCAGAGCCAACGAGCCATTAGGGACACACAGAAAGAAAATGTAATACAAATACATACCTGATACATCCCCTTCTAGCAATGACTTCTGCATGGCTGTCATTAAGTACTTCACCTACATGGATGAGAGAAAAACAAAAACAACACATTGACCTTAAGGTTGTACTTCAGAAATGAAGATAATTATTTTAACAATGATTTGTTCACTGTACTTTTACGGGCTGTCATGGATGTCAGTGTGACCCACTGGTTGAGAATGTATTGGTTGTAATCTAAGGTCCGATACAGACAGACGACTGCAAAACAGCATTGTATTCATAAACAAACTTCTGTCTGTGTCAATACGACACACACATGCACCATTTCTGTTGATATTTAAATACATTTTTTAAATAAATTATCACATTATCAAACATTAATTATGGTAACATAAATAACACCACACACCATTGGGACTCATTGCTGTCTGTCCAATACATTTGGTCCCAGTTCCTAGGGAAACAACCTCCTTCTCAACTGTAAAAGAAAAAAATAATTTGATTAGAACATCATTTATCACATTTGTCTTCTTATTCAGTGGTGTGGTCTACGTTATAGGCAGCTATACGCAGTATACCCACTAAGAAAGCTCCAGGATTTCCATATACCCACTTAAAACGTCCAATGACACGCAGCAACATACTTTCCATTATATTTTTGATATATTTTGAATGTCATCTGTGTTCTTTTTCTTCGCATAGGCTGAATAAAGGTAAATTGGTGCATTAAAGTGTATCCAAATGCAGAAAATGAAGTTGTTGACGCTCAAAATAATCCTGGGGGAGGACAGCCAGACCCCCACTATGATATGACCCCCATTCCCCAAAGGCTGATTCTGGCCCATATATATATATATATATATATATATATATATATATATATATATATATATATATATATATATATATATATATATATATATATATATATCTCGGCGGAACATTATTATTTTTTTATTCTTAACATTCAAACTTTGCGACGATACTGTGCAGCGTGACTTGGACTATTCTTTGTTCTGTTCACCCTTGAAGTCTAAACCAGAGGTACATTTACTGAATTTAATGTAACGTTATCTTATTGTTACTTTTCTTACGCGCCGATTTTACCAGTAACTTCAGCTAAAAGTTAACGTTTATGGCTTTCAGATATTGTGGACGAAAGACTGGACGAAGCTGTTTTTTTCTACTCATTTATAAAACATAGTTGACACAATGAGCAAATTAAATATGTAATCTTGTAGGTTATTTCGCTGTCCAACCTGTGTCAGAGTCAGCAGCACACCGGGTGATTTTGACAACAGCGGCCAGCAGGGTCCACTCTCTGCCCGGCTCAGGCTTCCCTCTCCGGGGAAGCTGCTTGAAACGCTCGTAGCACAATTTGGCGATTTCATCCGCGTTCACCATGTTAAACCGGATAGGGAGGTGCAAGGGAAAGCATACGGGCATGAAAATAGGTATTATACACAGTCACGGTGTCACATGAACAAAATATGAACAATATTTTTGATTAGCTCCTTCCACCAACTATGCTGCTTGGAGGCATCTCGAGGAAACAAAGAGGTTACATCCGGGCCTTGTACTTTCACAATAAAGGTCCTTAGAACTGAACATCTTAAATTCACGATGGATACAGTATTGGTAATTAATATATAACTAATTGGAGCACAGTATTATCCTCGTAGTAGAGGAAGAAAAAACAGTTGTAGTAGGTATAATATTAACCCCCTCAGGATCCCGGACCCCGTGATGAAGATCCCCGTCTTAGTAAATAAGTAAATAATTTAAACCAAAGAGATCCTCACAGTCCATCTTGACCCAAACATTCATTTGTCTGCTGTGTGGGTTTCAATGTGGTGTGACTACAGGTTCATCTCAGGTCATGTGGTGCTTGTTCTAACCTGCAGTGGTGGAAGAAGTATTCAGATCCCTTACTCAAGTAAAAGTACTAATAATAACACACTGTAAAATACTCCCTTACAATTAAAAGTCCTGCATTCAAAATGTTAGTTAAGTAAAAGTATGTAAGTGTCATCAGAAAAATGTACTTAAAGTTTCCAAAGTAAAAGTACTTAATGCAGAACTCTCCTCCCATTGTAGAAAGTGTAAAGGATCCAACCAGTTGTGTGTTTAATGGTCTAATCATCTCAGCTGGACTTGTAGGCCGTTATATTGTTGGCTAGTTTACTTTAGAATAAAACATCAGATTTTATAAACTACATGTATTGTGTGCAGAAATATGAATGTGTAAAGTAACTAGTAACTAAAGCTGTAACAGATGAATGTAGTGGAGTAACTAAAGTAACTAGTAACTAAAGCTGTAACAGATGAATGTAGTGGAGTAACTAAAGTAACTAGTAACTAAAGCTGTAACAGATGAATGTAGTGGAGTAAAAAGTACAATATTTCTCTCTGAAATGTAGCGGAGTAGAAGTAGAAAGTGGCATGAAAAGAAAAGACTCAAGTAAAGTACAAGTACCTCAACATTTGGACTGAAGTACAGTACTTGAGTAAATGTACTTAGTTACATTCCATTACTGATAACCTTCTCTCCCTGATATGCAGTGCAGGTCAAACGTTGACTGGCACACTGATTCTTTTGGTCAAATCTGTTGCACCATTTTGTGCTGCTGTCTGGCTGCAGCCAGCATGACAACACTGAGCCTCTTTGTGCTCTCAGATACACTTCCATCTCTTACGCAAAAGTGGGAACTCATTTTGCTCCAAAGTGACGCCATTTCTTCCAAGGACAAACTTTGTGGTGGAATGTAATGGTAAGTGCATTTACTCAAGTACTGTACTGAAGTACAAAAGTTGAGGTACTTGTACTTTACTTGAGTAAATGCACAGTCTTTTCTTTTCATGCCACTTTCTACTTCTACTTCGTTACATTTCAGAGTGAAATATTGTACTTTTTACTCCACTACATTCATCTGTTACAGCTTTAATTACTAGTTACTTTACACATTCAGATTTCTGCACACAAAACACATGTAGTTTATAAAGTCTGATATTTGATTCTAAAGTAAACTAGCCAACAATATAACGGCTTAAAAGTCCAGCTGAGATGATTAGACCATTAAACACACAACTGGTTGGATCCTTTACACACACTACAATGGGAGGAGAGTTCTGCATTAAGTACTTTTACTTTGGATACTTTAAGTAAATTTTTCTGAGGATACTTACATACAAAATTAATATGTCCCTGCGTCAATAAAGCTTTTGAATAGCAGATAAATGAATGTTTGGGTCAAGATGGACTGTGAGGATCTCTTTGGTTTAAATTATTTACTTACTTATTTAACACAGGGATCTTCAACACGGGGTCCGGGATCTTGAGGTTTTTTTGTTTTTTTACCTTTATTTATTCAGGGTAGAGGCAGCCTCTCTTTTGCAGGAACGACCTGATCACATTCACACAGTTCCACATTCATACCTTGCCAGGCTTACTGGCCTATATGTGAGGTAGTCACTAAGGCCATCCACAGATGTGTGCCACATGTATGTTTAACATTAAAACAGGATTTATAAAACCATGCCAACAATTAGGCTATTTGAATAGCTTAGTATGCTATGCAAAATTATTTATAAAGGCTTCAGGCTGCCCTACAAGTTATTGTAGGGCCAAGTTATTATGCAACTTCATTTTATACAATATATGTAGTAGGGGGTCCCTGCTCTGTCTCTCTTTCAGTTAAGGGGTCCTTGGTCTAAAAAACACTGAAGACCCCTGTACTACGGGAGTGGTGTTTATAACTTCTAATTCACATTCCTAAATGACGATTTGATTTTTTAATCCTAGTTGTCCTTAATACTGGGATTGCACATAATAACTGGATATATGACCTCCTCTGTATACATGTTTGTTGAGAAACTTCTGATACCTTTGTATTGATGACATCATTGATTATTTAAATGGTGTGAAACGTCTGATTGACAAACACATTTATGGGTGGATCAGGTCGTCAGATGTCTACGAGCTACCTTGAAGTTTGCTGAGCCAGCACTGTAAAAGAAGTCAGCTTTGGGAGAATTTCCAGCAGAAATGAGTCCACAGCAGGAGGTGGCGGTACTGGACCCCCCCCCCCTCGGAAGCTGGTCCTGGACTCGGCTCCTGCCCTTCCAGTACACAGGCACGCCGAGCAGTGGACACCAACACTGGGAGAGAACTGAAGAACACATCATCAGCTTTACTCGTCTCACTGGGAATGCAGCTGGCTTCATCATCATCATCATCATCATCATCTTATGGAGTAGTGAAAAGTACTGTTTTAGTTAGAAGTAAATCTACATCAGACAACAAGCTAATGTTGAAAATAATACATAGTGTCAAAATAAACATCTCTGCTAAGTTAAATAAAATATGATGTTAAATGCTGAAATAAAACAACGTGTGACCAAATGAACTGAACGCTGCTTTGATATGGATATTTTCTACTAATATACTGATTACCTTTATGGAGTAGTTTTAAACCATGGCTACCTGCACACACCAAATAGGAAACCAGCTTGAAATATTACTACATTTTATTTCTCATCTTATTCTGCATTATGTATGTCTGTTCATGTGACTGCATGTTATTTCTTATTATCAAGCAGTTGTGTTTGTAGGCAGAAAAGCACAGGTGTGTTTGTGTGTGTGTGTGTACTAATTATGCCGAAATGTGGTTTCACTTGTGTATTTACAGGGTTCGTATGGGTGCTTGAAGTCCTTAAATGCTTGAATTTTGATGTGTTTTCAAGGTTTGAAAAGTGATTAAATTTTGGATAAAATGCTTGAAATTGTAACTGTTTCTTTCCTGACTGAATAGTTTGTTTCTTTAACAGAGAAATAAAATGTTGGCGAGCTTAAAATGAAACCTGCTCGCTCGTGCATGTGTGACTGCGATCTGCCAGTGTTTCCATATGTGACTCCGCCCCCTGTACCCTGTAACCCTGACCCTGACCAATCGGCTATCCTAACCTTAACCACTCAAGGTGAAATTCCTAACCCCAACCAATCGAGCTGTTCAAATCCTAGGTCTTCATATTTTCAGCCCTTGAAATTACTTCAGTTATACAGCCTGAAAATGTCAATATCTGGGAAGTAATATTAAGGGTAGCATAAAGTTTGAGCAAAATGTAAGAGGGTGCAGCAACTGTTTTCCTGAAGGTGATAATTCAGGGTTAGTGAAGTGAACCTGTTGAGTGATTTTTGTTTAGGGGAATTGTTTTTACATAGACTCATGCAGGTTAGATAGCAAAGTCTACTTAGACAGTGATACATTTTGGAAAATAAAATGTTTTCTATGTACACAAAAGGCCTATCCCTTGTAAGGGAAAGTATTCTTTCTTTTGCAGGATTAAATGGCTAATAAAGCATGATACTTGATGAAACGGCATGGTTTGCTGATCAGGACAGAGAGGGAAGGCTACGGGCCTTCATTTCGAATACTGGGAGTGGTGGTGTCCCCGGGAATGGTCTCTTATTACCACAACAAGCTGGCGCCACTGCTGTCTAGAAGTAAGCTTCCCGACACTGCATCATTTCTGTTGATGGTAGATTGCATCAGCTTATTTATTGGTTTCTGTTAGGGCTGTCACGATAACAACAATATTAAAATACTGCACTACTGACACGCCGACCGCAGGGGATAGCAGCAATCTCCACAACCGCAATGTTCCCGCCTATATCAACAGAAAACAAAGGATTTTCTGTCTTCATCACTAATACAGATGAACATGTAATATCTATATTCACATTAGACACCACCGCTGACTAGAACTCTAAGAATTTGGCCAAAATAAAGCATATTGACCATACACAAACAAGCTGATGGGGTCGCTGCGACTCAGCTGTTCAAGTCTGCAGTTATACGGTTGTGTCAGAGTGACTGAAGAGAGAGCGCCCAGCGGCGGGAATCGGAGAAATAAAACACGTTTTCGGCGATTCATCTCTAGAAGTGCAACATGAACACATTAGTGGACCTTCCAGCTCTCTGCTTCAGGGCAGAGCCCTCAGTCCAGTGAGTCACGCATGCCTTGTTAGTGGTATCAAATAGTGATTGTTTTTACTTTCCAAGTGCCCCGAAGACCAGCATTGCAAGCTAATCACCGATTCGTACACATTGGATTACTATGAAAACGTATCTCAGAACGCTCAACACGGTACACGTTAACCCCTAGGGTCATTTTGTGCCAGAATTGTTCTCTTCCATTTCACATTTTGAGTTTCATATTTGATGTTTCTCTTTTCTTATTTCCATTGTGATTTTTCAATCAAAAGATTTCAGGTTAAGCATTTATATTTAACTTTGCATTTAAAATTTGACTTTTTGCATTGCACTTTACATTTTCAAATTATCATTTTACATTTCCACTTTGCTACTTTTCAGAGTCAAATTCAATTATGACATGATTTTTCCTAGTGTAGTAAAATAATAATTTTAATTTGACCTCTCTTCATTTTCTCTTTGGACTAAATTTGAATTATGAATAAACATATCCTCCATAGCTGAACCAACACTGGTTAAGATGGATATCTTCAGTTGTCTGAAATTGGGTATGTGGGTATGTATGTCTGTCCGTCCGTCCGTCCTTGTTGCCAGAGCTGAACGTGGCCCTGATTCCACGGGTCAGAGGTTAAAGGAAGTCCTCCATCCTTCCAAAGAGACCCAACCTAAACTACGAAAAGGTCTCTGAGGATCAGGTACGGCAGGCACATATCAGTCCCTTAATTTACTTTACTAAAATACTCAAGTATAATATCAGTTAACAATGTACATGCTATGTGCTCTTTTTAGAAGAGGATTTTATTGTAGCACATATCAGTTGCTTGTTACTTTGCTAAAGAGAAGTATAATATATTAGAACGAGCAGAAACATTGTGTCGCCAGGAGCTGAGGGAGGAGCAGACGTCAGAGAGCAGCAGAATTAAAAAGCATGTATTCCTCTTCTAGGTAAAGTTGTTAAATGTAGTGACCTGGACTTTCTCCATAATTCCACAGTAGATATGGACTTGTTGGGCATCCTTGGACAGGTGAGGAGCTCTAGTATCTGAATCAGGTGACTCATTAAACAAGAAACCATATTTGGCTCCTAGGGGGCAGTGCAAAATCAGGAATTGCAAAAATGACATTGAATATTTATTTGAGCTGAATTATCTCCACAGTAGATATGGACATCTGGGCCATCACCGGGCAGGATGGGAGCTGTAGTTTCTGAATCAGGTGAAATATGTAACTATACCATTTTTGGCCTCTATATGTAAAGGGGAAAACAAATTACACTTACACCTCAGTGTGGTAGGCTACAGGAGAATTGAGAATGTTTGACTTTCTAAAATGTACAGTAATTTACAAGATTTTTGGCTTTTATTCAGACAGATTCAGCACAAACAAGTGTCAGGAAGTAATTGTGAGACGGGAGGGACTGGGAAATGGTCTGGGGATAACAAAGTGTCACAGACACTGCCAGTCGAGTGCAGATGGGAGTTGCGCATGCTCAGGTTTAACTGGTTTACGGTATAATGTGTCATACTGAAATTTGAAATCCATAAAATAACTTTTCTCACACATTTTCCTTCATTTTGTCAAATTATTGTATGAAGAGTTAAATTAGTGAGTTAAAGTCCAGGGTTTAAAGAAGGTTGTTCACTAACTCAGTTTGTCTGCTATAGAAACGGAGAGGGACCCAAATGTCACCACTGACAGCTGTGACAAATCCTTCACAACATCTGGATATTTAAAGATTGTCAGAGTTCACACTGGACAGAAGCCGTACAGCTGTGATCAGATGTGGGGCAGCTTTCACTCAGGTCACCTAGAGAGCCATGATGTGTTAATGCTTTTGAAGCATTTTTTAGACATTTTTCACAATATTTTAAACATTCTTTTTTTTTTTTTTTTTTTCCCCCAAATGCAATAAAATTGAAATACCCAAATCCAACGAAATGGTGAACTGATCATTTATTTTATTTGTGACAGGGTTCATACGCATTTTAACATTACTTTTCGGCAAATTTCCATGACTATGTATTCCTGAAAATGTCAGTCGACATACAATAAGAATAAAAATCTGTTAAAAGTTTGCCCTCAGAGGTTTAACAATAAAATGAATGACAATGTATGTAGTTCATGTGGGATTTGTTCTACTGTGCCCCAAATAGAACGGTGAGGTTAAGATGACATGAAATACATTTAATCACATAATGCTGTTTAAAAAAAAAAAAAAAAAAATTCCATGACTTTTCCAAAATGTTCTGGGTCAGTTTCCAAAACCTTTCCAGGCCTGAAATTTTTTATTTATTTTTTTTTAATTCCATAACTTTTCCAGGTTTCTTCAAAATGTATGAACCCTGTTATGAAGAGTGTTGTATGGAACCATCCACGTTATTTTGACAATTTGGTTGAAATAAACCCTAAGTTCTGATGTAGAAACATTGAAAATGGGTCAAATTTGACCCGAGGACAACAGGAGGGTTAAGTGATGGTTCTACAAGAACACACCATTGTGTGCCAAATTTGGACCAGTTCTGGTTACTACACATGAGATTATGTATCGTTATCTGTGCTCTTGTCACCGGTTATTCCCACCGCCAAAACATGAATGCTTGGTTTGCTGTTGTGGAGAATGAACTCATTAGTTTAAATGACAGAAGTGTCAATCTGATGCCTTACTCTGGTTTATAATATATAAACCCTGTGTATATATATCCCATCAATCTGTCTCTCAATTTAAAAAAAGCAACACAGCTCAAGACTGAAATCTAATTTATTTTAGATATGTACAGAAGAAAAATGCTGGATTTCACAAGTAACAGAAAAATAAAAAATAAAATGACATATCTCTCTAGCCTCTGTTACAGAGGTGCACTAGTTCATGATTACAGCTCTCTCTCATATGCAGACACACACACATGCGCTCATACAATGCCTCTCTTTCTCTCACACTCTCCGGCTCTCTCTCTCGTCACTTTAAAATGTTTGAAAAAAAAAAAAAAAAAAATGTATTTCTCTCTGGTAGATATGTTATACTGCATTTGTGGGGTAACTGTGCTGTGGTGAGTCGCTGCTGACATTCAAACTATCCTGTTGTCTGGTTTTGGTGCGTTTCTAAGCGGTGAGTAAAGGTATATGTGAAGGGGGGGGAGACTAGTCAAATATATTTCTCTGTATGTGCCATCCTGTCAAGCCCACATAAACATACATGTCCAAACTTCTGACAGTACACACACACACACACACACACACACACACACACACACACACACACACACACACACACACACACACACACACACACACACACACACACACACACACACACACACACACACACACTTGTTCTGCCTCTATCTCCCAGCTCCACCTTTATCCCATAATTCAGTTCACAACACTGGCGTGAGGGGCTATAGATGACTGACAATTTCTCAGCTCTGTGATTAACAAATGCAAAATATTAATATTCATAACAAAAAAAAACTATCCCATTGAATTAACTGTCCTCCTCTAGCGGCCGTGTGTCCTGTTTCCTGTGTCACTCCTGTCCAAATCCCTCCGTCTCCTCGATGGCGAACAGGAGCTTCTCTCGGAGCTGCTCCAGGCTCCTGTAGGGCGGCAGGTCCAGACGGTTGAAGCTGCGAGGAAGGAAGAGACAGACAGGTCACTATTAGTCACTAACAGGATACAACTTTATTGTCAGTTTAAATTCGGACCCTCGCAGATTTTGATCTGGCCCGCATATCAATTTAGGTTCACAATAAATTTTGGCCCACTTAGTTTTTGTTGCTTTTTCAACGTTTAGCTGCTTTTATGAAGGTTTTGTCACTTTTGTCGACACTTTTTCAGAAGTTTTTTCCAATTTTTCCAATGTTTTTGCTACTTTTTCCGGCGTTATTGTCGCTTTCACAACTTTTTAGGACTTTATGTCCACCAAAGTGTAAGTGAGAAGACTTTATAAGACATACAATAATATGGTCAATGATATTTGACTTTTCTCTTAAATAAAAGCAGGTCAATAAACTATATCTAGCCCTTGATGTGATTCTCATTTTCCTGTGTGGCCCTCAGTGAAGTTGAGTTTGACATACACACAGGATTCACAGGAAAACGATGCAGAATGCAGTCTAGTACAAAATGATCTGAACTTAAAAGATGCATGTTTAGGTGAGCTTTCAATCACATCTCACAGCCTTCATCTGGTCTCCAAGAACATCAGTCAGAAAAGAGGATCTTGGGGCTTAGATTATTTTGCAACACAATGTTTAACATGTTGACAGATCTGGCAGCAGCTTACCATGTGTGGCTTCTTGGAAGCCAAGTCTCCTTCCCCACCTTGTCTATGCAGAACTTCTGGGGACCGTTACTTCCTGCACGGGGGAGGAAAAAATAAGTTATTTCATTAAATGTAAGCTTGAATATTTTACAGTTAAGTTACATACATATTATAAAAGCAACAACCGTAAAATATCATATAAGCCGAGATTCAAATAATGGGTAGCAATAAAACAGAGTGGTCTAAATGTACCTGCAGCCTACAACTACTGTTTACACAAATACAATATAATGTACACTTTCACAGAACTAATTCCATCAGTACAACATGTTATACTCACCACTGGGCTGCTCCAATTTCTCTTTTTAACAGACATATATCCACCTATCACTGTAATTTGTTTTCCAACTTTTCTGCTTTTCCCAACCAATGTTAAGCTGCTGTTAATGAAACGTCATGTCCATTTTTCACATTAAAAGCCTATAGTACCAATAATGGGAAGGCTGGGATACCTATTCATATGTCTTTACTTGACTTTGGTTTATCATGTCAGCTGTTTTGTATTACGTTTTGTATAGTCTATAAACACGACGTTCCACTTCCGGGATTGCTCCGTTGCCGCCGGATATCTGTTACCTGGGCTTTCTTTGTGTTGGGATTCTAACCTCCAGTGGATTTGTGAGGACTATGGTTAACTGCTCCTCAGATCTCTGCAGGGTAAATCCAGACAGCTAGCTAGACTATCTGTCCAATCTGAGCTTTCTCTCGCACGACTAAAACTACT
Organism: Zingel zingel; assembly: GCA_023566125.1. NCBI lineage: Eukaryota > Metazoa > Chordata > Actinopteri > Perciformes > Percidae > Zingel > Zingel zingel. The sequence goes on from CM042320.1 coordinate 24,877,554, forward strand.
TTTGAACGTACACATGTTCCTCCAAAACAAGTTCCTTCCTGAGACTATTTAGCAGAGGCACCATGACTCCGTTTGGCGCTTAGCGCCACCCAAGACGATTGTGATTGGTTTAAATAAAATGCCAATCTTTAAAATGAGTCCAGTATAAAGAGTGAACGCTGTAACTTGCAGCCACAGACCGGGCTGCAATGTAACCCTATGGGGCAAATGTGCATCGTCAGTTTGGTCCACTAAAAGTTCTATTTTTGCCGCTGAAAGGCTCAGATTATTATTGTAAGTGTCTGACAACATTATGGAAAGGATCCCTACAGAGACCGACCTTTAAAACCTTGTTAAGACCTTTCTGTTTAACCAGAAACAGATCTGAGGTCACTAACGCTAAACCCACCAGACTCCATTTAAATAATCAGTACTTTTAGCGTGTATAGAGCCAACATATTTTCACATGTAAATTGGTAAACTATGTGTTTATTTCAACCTAAACTAGAGTTGTGATGTTTGGAAAAGTAGAAAGACAACCCAAACGGCTTATGGCGTTTGTGAGTTTGTGTGTGAATCAGTGTTGTGTACCTATGAGCTCAGCGAAGCCTCCCACAGGCAGCCGACAGGTTCCTGTCACAAACTGTAGCAGACGGATTCTCTTCTCGTTGTCCATCTCTTTCACCACCTGCAGGAACACAACGCTATCATTCACTGGACACACACATCAGTGCTCATTGCACACCGGAACACATACACTGCATCATAGCAGATGTGTGTGTTTAGATCAGGGGTTGAGGCATAAGACTGTATAAGTGAAGCCAAAACATCTGGATCGCTCCCTGGTGGCTGGCTGCAGTATAGGTCATAAACGCTGCCCCCTCCATGTTAGCGGATAGGACATAGGCCAAACAAAAAAAAAAAAATATTCAAATTACACATTTGTTTCCCCCAAAGATGGTTTCTGTCATTTTAGGTAGTTCTGATCACGCTGGTATTTATTCAAGTGTTCAATTTCTGATAAGTTTGGTTTTTATGAGATATTTAATGCTATAAAAACAGGGTGAAACAACACAATTGACAGCTGGGATTGGCTCGTGATTGGTCGGATGGGTGTATGGGCAGGACTTTGATACCACGGCTCCACTGCCCGATCACTACTGTGCTAGTCTATATCAAAGACAGTTAATTTACGGGATTGTCCTTCTTTTAGGCCGGATGTCCGTCCCCTTCCTCTGTCTCTGTGTTGGCGTTCTAACCTCCGGTGGATTTGTGAGGACTATGGTTAACTGCTCCTCAGATCTCTGCAGGGTAAATCCAGACAGCTAGCTAGACTATCTGTCCAATCCAGAGTTTTCCGTTGCACGACTAAAACTACTTTTGAACGTACACATTATTATATATTTCGCAGAAGCACTGTTGCTACGTCTGGCGCGCAAACCCGCCCAAGACGATTGTGATTGGTTTAAAGAAATGCCAATAAACCAGAGCACGTTTTTCTCCCATCCCGGAATGCTGTGTGGACTAGCCAGACCGTCCTCCGCAGCGCTGTGGAGGAAGTTCTGGCAATGCCAGGCTACTACTGTGCAGATTCTGGCACCAAAATTACAAGATGGCAGCGGCAGTATCTGAAATATTTAGGCTTCACTTTTGTACAGTGGGAGGAAGTGGAGACATGCCGTCCATCTTCATATACAGTCTATTGTTTTCTGTAAGGACTTGCCTTGTGCTCAGTGAACCATAGTGTGTCCATACCTGCCAGAACCAGTGGATCTGCTTGCTGTTCTTGGTGTAATGTCTGTAGATGGTGTTCTTCTGCCAGTCAGCCATGTCGATCTCCTGCATCCCACACAGCATCAGCTGCAACAAACGGAATTATATTTCAAGTCCAATTGTGTGTCCTTTATTCTTTGTGTTTGTTTCGACTCAGTGGGCAGAAGACAACACGAGACAGGACAGTGTTAACACGGTGATTTCCCATCTCTATTCTAATTGAATTCTCTACACTGTATTGAGATATTAAATAAAACAAATAAAGACCTTTTATTGTAAGGGAATAAAAAATAAAAAAAGACGTTAAAAAACAACAACAAAAAACAATTGGATTGCAAACATTTGAATGCATTCTAAAGCCATTTATTACTTCTTCTTCTAATATTGTTTCAAAAACCACGGGCCCCCGTTGCTGGGTTGAGTCAGTGGGTAGAGCAGGCGCACATATACTTGGAGCTTTATGCCTCGACACAGAGGTCCATGGTTCGAGTCCGACCTGTGATGATTTCCTGCATGTCTCCCCCCTCCCCTTTCTCACCTAGTTGTCCTATCAAGTAAAGGCGGAAAAGCCCAAAAAAAATTATCTATAAAAAAAATACCACGGGTCCTCACCTCCAGCTCCTTCTCGTCGAAGTAGCGAAGCCACTCCAGAGGAACCACTTCGTTGAAGCCGTCCAGGAAGGCTTTGGTCTGCTCCTCTACCCCGCGGGTGAACCTCCAGTCTGTCAGCAGGCTGCACGAAGGAACAGAGATGGTCTCATACCATTTTTTCCTTTCCTGATTCCGATACCTTAAAGCTTTAGTGCGTAACTTCTTAATATTAATTAACATCCGTTACATTCAAGCCATTGGTGGCGGTGCACGGTCAGAGAAGGCTTGTATCACGTGGACGCGCCGACAGTGTTGTTGTCATTACTTAGAATTCCTCATGGGGGCGACAGAAACTACACACTGTAGCTTTAACTTGCGTATCGGCCAATACCGAGTACCGATCCGATACCGGTGTGTCATATATTTGATCATGTTTTAACAGCTGTATACTACTATATGATTGCTATCAGTGTTTTGTCAAACTCTCTGTGAAACATGAACAAACACAAACAACGAAAGCCATAGAACTTTATTTTATTATGCAGTTTGACAGCGAGTCAAAAAGAACATAAATAAACTACTTTAAAGTAGATTATCTTCTGGGCTAAATCACGTGGTATCGGATCGGTGCATAAACTCCAGTACTCGCTGATAGCCACACCAGCATTTTAATAATAATAATAATAAATTGAATTTATATAGCGCTTTTAAAAGACTCAAAGTCAGTTTACAGGGGAGGTAGATTACAAAAACAAAACAAGATTCAGGCACAAATGAAAAGGGGAGGGGGGCGGGGGGCTACGGATTTAGGGTATCGGTATCTGAACATCAACGCTGCCATCATTTAGGTAAGACATAACTTAGACTGTTTGTCTAGTAGTGGCTATTACTGCTTATGTTAACGTGCCTGATGTACTCTTCCTTGTTTTCCTCGTTGACTAGCTCGTTCTCCCCGTCATCTTTCAGCTGGTGAGTGGAAACCTTTCCGAGGATCTCCATGTCCTGTGCAAAATACAGCTCCACGCCACACTCCTCCAGGTTGTTCTCTCTGGATGGACACACACACACACACACACACACACACACACACACACACACACACACACACACACACACACACACACACACACACACACACACACACACACACACACACACACACACACACAACAAAGAAAAAAAACTAAATTTAAGGCAGTAGCCTTTGCCACACTTCTTTTAAATTGGAAATCACCTACTATTCTGCCTTTTAGACACTGGATTAGAGTTACCTTCTCTAGAACTGAGAAAATCAGGCTCTCCCTAAAAGCTTAAAGTGTTTGTAATGAATAAATCCGGCTGTTGCTTTTTTAGTTTTTGCCTTTTGTCTGTTGTCTAATGTGTTCAGACTCCGCCACATTCAGGAAGTGTCTTTCAGCAGATGCAATAAAAATGGAAATATATATATATATACAGTGAGGAAAATAAGTATTTGAACACCCTGCTATTTTGCAGGTTCTCCCACTTGGAAATCATGGAGGGGTCTGAAATTGTCATCGTAGGTGCATGTCCACTGTGAGAGACATAATCTAAAAACAAAAATCCACAAATCAAAATGTATGATTTTTTAACTATTTATTTGTATGATACAGCTGCAAATAAGTATTTGAACACCTGAGAAAATCAATGTTAATATTTGGTACAGTAGCCTTTGTTTGCAATTACAGAGGTCAAACGTTTCCTGTAGTTTTTCACCAGGTTTGCACACACTGCAGGAGGGAGTTTGGCCCACTCCTCCACACAGATCTTCTCTAGATCAGTCAGGTTTCTGGGCTGTCGCTGAGAAACACGGAGTTTGAGCTCCCTCCAAAGATTCTCTATTGGGTTTAGGTCTGGAGACTGGCTAGGCCACGCCAGAACCTTGATATGCTTCTTACAGAGCCACTCCTTGGTTATCCTGGCTGTGTGCTTCGGGTCATTGTCATGTTGGAAGACCCAGCCTCGACCCATCTTCAATGCTCTAACTGAGGGAAGGAGGTTGTTCCCCAAAATCTCGCAATACATGGCCCCGGTCATCCTCTCCTTAATACAGTGCAGTCGCCCTGTCCCATGTGCAGAAAAACACCCCCAAAGCATGATGCTACCACCCCCATGCTTCACAGTAGGGATGGTGTTCTTGGGATGGTACTCATCATTCTTCTTCCTCCAAACACGGTTAGTGGAATTATGACCAAAAAGTTCTATTTTGGTCTCATCTGACCACATGACTTTCTCCCATGACTCCTCTGGATCATCCAAATGGTCATTGGCAAACTTAAGACGGGCCTTGACATGTGCTGGTTTAAGCAGGGGAACCTTCCGTGCCATGCATGATTTCAAACCGTGACGTCTTAGTGTATTACCAACAGTAACCTTGGAAACGGTGGTCCCAGCTCTTTTCAGGTCATTGACCAGCTCCTCCCGTGTAGTCCTGGGCTGATTTCTCACCTTTCTTAGGATCATTGAGACCCCACGAGGTGAGATCTTGCATGGAGCCCCAGTCCGAGGGAGATTGACAGTCATGTTTAGCTTCTTCCATTTTCTAATGATTGCTCCAACAGTGGACCTTTTTTCACCAAGCTGCTTGGCAATTTCCCCGTAGCCCTTTCCAGCCTTGTGGAGGTGTACAATTTTGACTCTAGTGTCTTTGGACAGCTCTTTGGTCTTGGCCATGTTAGTAGTTGGATTCTTACTGATTGTATGGGGTGGACATGTGTCTTTATGCAGCTAACAACCTCAAACAGGTACATCTAATTTAGGATAATAAATGGAGTGGAGGTGGACATTTTAAAGGCAGACTAACAGGTCTTTGAGGATCAGAATTCTAGCTGATAGACAGGTGTTCAAATACTTATTTGCAGCTGTATCATACAAATAAATAGTTAAAAAATCATACATTGTGATTTCTGGATTTTTGTTTTTAGATTATGTCTCTCACAGTGGACATGCACCTACGATGACAATTTCAGACCCCTCCATGATTTCTAAGTGGGAGAACTTTCAAAATAGCAGGGTGTTCAAATACTTATTTTCCTCACTGTATATATATATATATATATATATCTGACTGACTGCTTGAATTTGTTGATGAAAACCATGTGTAGCAATATCTATATGTTGACAGGATAATTGTAATCAAATTGAATTGTGAGACCAGTGAAGATTCACACTGCTAATAAATAGTAAGAACATGTTTTCAACATGTAATTGACTGATTTCATAATGAACTACACACCCGGGATGTTATTTCCCCAGGTCTATTCTACAAATAAGAGTTATAAAAATGTTTAAAAAGAGGAGCAAGAAATGAGGCGTGAAAAAATGTTCTTACCTCCACTTTCTAGTCTTGTGAACAGAAGTGAACAACACACAAAGAGGTTTCATCCTGCGTTACTTACTTGACCCACATGATGGAGTTATAAAACTCGGGGTCTATGGACTCCAGGTCTTTGAGCGTGGGTTTCTTGTCCAGCATTCGCTTGTAGAACGGCAGCGTGAAGCCGGTGTCGATGAACTTTCCATGGTACAAAGCCTGCAAGGAGGATTTGAGATATTAGAAACCACAATGAGGAAGGTCTCCTGGTCTTCACTGCTCAAATCCAGAAAGAAAACACATTCAAACTCAGTGTTAGTTCACTAAACCTGATATTTTGGCAGCTTGGAGTCCCTGAACCTAACAAAGTAGATTAAGTAGGGGGAGTATTTTCCCCTGTAGTCTTATTGTATAGCCATTAATGACATGTGGTTGAAATTTGTTCTTGAATTGTTTTAATAGCCAGTCACCTCTACAGGAAACATGAATGGGGCTTTTATTCCTGGAATCATGGCAGCCTGGTGTAATTACGCCCACTAACACTCCACACCTGCTTATATACATGACAACACTAATTCTTTTAAGTCACAAAAGCTTTATTTAATTGGTCCTGACATTGTTGCTGCTGCCATGTGTACATTTGACTTTAAAATGAGATGAGATGCACCGATTACAACTTTCTAGGCCGATTCCGATTTTTCATTTGAGTTTGACCAACCGATACAGATTTTAGCCGATTCCGATTTCATTTTTTCTAACCACTTTACAGCACACACAAATATTTATTTTCTATCTTTACATTTTGCATAGAACATTTTTTTAATAGACAAGCAATTGCTATACAATAGAACTATATTAATTACTCCTGGTGTGGGAAATTAACACACATCTAAAGTGCAATGTTATGGAAGAACCATTTCCTTCGGTTCACATCCAATATCCAACTAAAGAAATGTGATACATTTAGCAACTAAACTTCTGTATGAAAACAGGGAAAATGGCAATAAAATAATGAAAATAAAATAAATATAGCTTTAAGTATAAAGATATTTCTCAAAACACAAACACAGGCCTGTTTGAACGTCAACAGTAAGGTTACCTGAAAACAGCGTGTAGTTCGTTTTTTAGCAAGTTTGCTTTATGTGTCATTGTGCATAAATATGAACACTACTGTCAACGGGCTTATCTGCTAAAGTTAGCTACCGACGGTTACCTCGGAATAATCCAGCAAATAGACGGTACCCTAGTGAGCCGTTACCTGAAACAGATGATTTAACGTCACCGCTCATTTTACAGTTTAACAACAAAACTAAACGCTGAGGGAAGATAACTACGTTTTTAATGTTGGTTTTGAGCGGTATGCATCCCCACTAACCTGGAAGGCGTTTTAAACAGTAACGTTAATAAAAAGCGTGTTGGAGGAATACTATGGAGGAAATATTTATTCATAATTCAAATTGAAAATCCAAAGAGAAATTGAAAGTCCTCTAAAAATGACATTCTAGTGACTTATCCTGTGCCCTTTATCCTGATTTTCACAGTGAGAACTACAAGGAGTTGTTTAGAGTCACTTAGATTAAAGGGGAACACAACCTAAATTAAGAATTCCAAAATGCTATTTCCATGGCCGAGGGAAGTTCAATCAATATTTGTGAACATGAGGTGCTCTCTCTCAAAGCCAGAAACCAGAGAAGTAAGTCTAAAACGTGTGATGTCATCAAGTAAAATGTCTGGAGCTGCTCCTTAAAACAATGAATGTGCAGACTGATTTGGATTTCTTTTTTTAAATTTTTTTTTCTATTCTCAGTTGTGAAACAGAAAATGTACCCATATTCTACCAATGCATTGTCTATGGAGCAGTTTGCACTTGATGATATCACAAAGTTGAGTTTTAGCACTATAGTTTTAGGATTTGGGTGAGAGTTGTTCATGTATACTCATATTTTTGGACTGAACACTTATTTCGAAACTTCTGTAGTTTCCCTTTAAGGTACAGAGACAAAACACTAAGCTGACTAAAGCCCATGTGTGCACTTAACACAAATACATTAAACTGTTTTAAATCAAGTCATAATCTTAGTTTGGCGTGTGTGTGTGTGTTCACAGTGAGGTAGACTCAGACAGATGGAGCTGTTTAATGTTAAAAAAACCACAGAGGGCTCAGAGCTATGATGAGCCAAGAACAACACAGACGCCCACTGACTGACTCAGTCTGCTCTGTCCTACTGTTTCCTGACTGACCATGTGTCTGTCTCACAGCCAGAGAGAGAGAGAGAGAGAGAGAGACAGACAGACAGACAGACAGACAGACAGACAGACAGACAGAGACACAGACAGACAGAGACACAGACACAGACACAGACAGAGACACAGAGACACACAGACAGAGACACACACACACACACACACACACACACACACACACACACACACACACACACACACACAGGAAGATTTAGAGGCAGACGAGAGGGTGTCAGTGGAAAGACAGAAAGTAAAAAGGAGGCAGTAAGAGGGTTTGCTAGTTGAGACTTGGTAGAGAAGCATCTTAAGGGAAGTCAGCAAAGTGCATTTTAGGACTAAATATAGGCAGCTGCTGGCGGGTGTGGGCTGGGTGCGGCAGTGAGGTCATGGTGTGGGTGAGGGGTGGGGTGGCAGACGGAATGAGGGGTGGGGGTGTCGGTTTTGGGACCTACAGCTTTCTGGAGTTGATCCCAGAGAGGGAGACATTATAGTACATGATGTACAGTATGTACATCATGTACATACACTGTAGATACTGAAGGCGGATAACTGTAGATACTGAAGGCGGTGAACTGTACACATACAGTTCCACATGTACACACACATGGCCTAGTGGTAAAGACCTGTGCCACATGATTGCAGCGCCCCTTGGTTTTATTCTGTTCATACTATTCTGCTCTATTTAAACTGCTCTCCTTTTTTAACACAGATAGTGGTGGAGAGTGGCTGAAAGGCAGACTGTAACAGCTGCTCTGATCTGCAGCTGGGCATCTCTACAGACGGTGACATTTTTAGAGGAGTCCTCTTGACTTAATGTTTAAATACAGACATTGATTTCTGAGTTGTGTAGGCAGCAATGAACACCAACGAAAATGAAACAAGTTGTTGAAAGCAAGTTTTTACAAAAGGCTTTTCAATGTCATCAAAACTGGGTTTGAGGCAGCATTCTCTGTTACAAAAACACACCAAAAATAACTAGACTAGCAACAGGGTAAAAGTAAAAACAGAAAAAAAATGCAGCTGCCTGTTGTACTTCATTTTTAATGACCTTGAACTTCCTTGAAAGCACATCAAATCCCAAGTATGATTTTAATAAAACTATTCCAAAGTGAAGCTCACCATGGCGATGAAGCGTCCAATGAAGCGGAAGTATGTGAGGTGGTCGGGGTTGATGGAGGAGGCCGGGTTGATCTGCAGACAGTAGTTGTTCTTTCCGGCGTATTCAAACAAACAGTACATTGGGTTCAGCACCTCGTGGGACAGCAGGAAGAACCATTCCCTGCAGAGCAAGAGGACATTATTATAGTATGAAGGATTTTCCTAAAAAAAACTATGTGCAGACTAATCTCTCATTAGTCACTGATGACCCAGTAGAAGTGTATGGGACTGTCTGTAGCTGCAGAAACTGCACTATGCCTGTAGTTTCTCTTTTCTTATTATTTTTTGTGTGCGGGACGTTTATGGGCGTCAGCAAATAGCCTTTGGGCTCCACGTGGGTGTGTAACCCCCAGCCAATAACAGCGTGTAGGGTGTACTGACGCACAAGGCACCCAATGACCTCTGCTGTATGCTGTCGGTCAGTGTATCTGTTTAAGCGACACACAGAGAAACAGAGGGGATGAAGCTTTGCATGCACGCACAATGCTCGACTATTTTCCTTTTAAGAAACATAAGGGCATAATGTTGGATGATTCTATAATTTAACATCAGAACCATCAATTTTTATCAAAGACTGGTCCAACAGAGGAAGTGGAGGAGCAACAAGAACAGATAACAAATATGTGACATGACAAAAAAGACCCCTTATAACACAGACGGACAAATAAAACAATAATCACAGTATATTTAATCCAAAAACAGAACATGTTTAATGAGCGCAGTTGATAGAAAATAATAAAAAACTAAATAACATAAGAGCTCACAATGAAACCGTAAGTCTACCTCTTCAGAGGAATGACACATTGTATGTTTGAAAATTGTACTAAATCAATTATAGCCTAAGTGAAGAACTATCCAGTTATCAAATAATTAGTCCCAGGTTGGTTTGACATAGGATTTTAGGATGAGTGGAATGAATATAATTCATAGAGGAAGACTAGAAGATATGGGGAAGACCTTGTTTAATTACATCACAAGACAGTACCGAGTTGTGTGTCTGTAAGTTTCAGGCCGGTCTAACTTAAGAGTTTGTTTATTTTCTGAATTTTTCCAAACACACTTTTTTTGCAAGGTTGCCATCACTTAATGTAGTATTTGATATTTGTTCTTCTTCTTTGTTGGGTATCTAATTAAGTATTTTGAAATAACCACCTTCTAAATGTGACAAGTTGAGCACTGTTAAAGCAACACTAGAGAACTTTTTGTAACTTAAAATAATGTTTCCAAAATGGTTTCAGTGGTTCACCAACTCGTAACAAGGTGAACGGCACTTCTGCACCTCTACCGGCTCTAAGTGAACTATGAAAGTTTGCCAGATCGGGTAGCTGATCTGTAGTTCCAATGAGACATAATGGGACAATTCACCGATTCAGACCGAAGCAGGAAAAGTTCTCTAGTGTTGCTTTAACACTGAGCTCTGAGGAAAAACAGAGTACAATTTAATTTGCTTAGTTTGATTTCATTTAATACTATCACATTTAATGAATCCAGTTTTGATGTTACTTCAAATACAATAAAAAAAAATGTAAATCCTCAAATTAAATTCTGAATAAATCCTTAAGTCTACAGATTCTCATTAAATGAATATTTTAGATCAATACCGCCCATACTGCCAGGAAAAATGTTACACTGTCGTTTTTACACTTTGGTTTTTGTTCTGATTAAACAAACCAGATATAACGTGTTAATCAGTGAGCTTTAGCGGGCCTGGTGGGCCAGAGCCAGGACAGATCGTGGTAATAACTTTACATTAACTCTCAGAAAAAGACAGGAATGAGCTAAATGTAGAATTATGGTGATCTTGTGCAGACCAGCTGTCAAAAATAAGAATTTTATCAACCTACTCTGGATAGTGATATAAATTACAATATACAGTCAGGGTCCAAAATTAGCACCAGCCACTGGCCAAATGCTGGTAAAATAGTGGCTGGTAGATTTGCTTTACTTACCAGCAAAAAAAAACATTCATTAGATATTTGGCTGGTGGACAAAAAAAAAGTTAATTTTGAACCTTGTATACAGCACATCAACACATTTCCACACTTAAAATCAAAATGTGACACATAAATTACATGGAGACAAAAAACATATAATATGAGGGATGAATACAACAGGACAGAATCAAATAGACACAAAGAGACTGTGGAAGGATGCATGTTAGAGAGAATGAGGGCCCACTAGCACCACCACCAGCTGCAGCAGCACCAGAACCTAGCGCTCCCAAGGCCCCTGCCCTCCCCCTCTGGGTTTATGGGAGGGGATATGGACTGACGGACGGACGGACGGACGGACGCAGACACCTCACAACATCCCGTCCGTGGTTCTACCCTGTGGTAGAACAGCATAATGTCACCTACCATAGGGTAAAACCACTGCCGTGACACCGGAGACAGAGACACAATGCAAAACCAAACAGAAACAAAATGAGAACACCGCCAACAGAAAAATAAACAACATATACAGAGAGGAAGACCTGGAACACAGGGGGGCAGGATGGATACATGTGATTGGTGGACGGAGGGAGGGAGGGGGTAAGGAAAGGAGGACAGAGATGTTGCAAGAGGGTAGGAGGTGTTTGGTTTGCTGGCCACCAGAGACAATTTCATTGACACACACGCACGCACACACACACACACACACACACACACACACACACACACACACACACACACACACACACACACACACACACACACACACACACACACACACACACACACAGATCTCTCCTACGCTTATCTACCCTCGGAGAGAAAACAAGTTATGCAACAGTAAGGATTTACAGAGAATGGAAAGTTTTGAAAGTAGAGATGGTTCAATACTATTTTTCGCTTTCCAATTCCGGAACTTGCGTATCGGCCGATACCGAGTACCTATCCGATACCAGTGTGTCATATATTTTATTATGTTTTAACAGCTGTGTACTACTCTCTCTGTATGGATGTGATATGATTGATATCTCTGTTGTATGGCCTGGCTAAGGTTGAAACTTGTAGTGAAACATGAACAAACATAAACAATGAACGCTGCGGAACTTTCTTTTATTATCCAGTTTGACGGAAAAAGAACATAAATACACCACTTTGAAGTAGATGTTCTTTGGGTCTAGATTACGTGGTTTCGCGTTGGTGCATAAACTTGAGTACTTGCCGATACCAGCATTTTAGGCAGTATCGGAGGCATTTCTGATACTGGTATCGGTAACAAACATCTCTATTTGAAAGCCAGAAAGAAGGGACTGTATCATTCCCACTCAAAGAAGTGCTTTTGGTCAGTCAGCGTTCTCTGTAACAGCATCTAAAGACTGGAATATGTTGCCAAAGCAGTTAAGAGAAGTAAATACTGATTGTTCTTATTCTTGTGTCTTATTGATAATCAGATGTGCACATTAAGACTGCTGACTGCCTGTTGACTTTTGCTTCCCGCCTGCAGATTTGTCTTGTTTGTTACTTGTTGAGCAATGTTGGTCTGTGCTTTTACATGCTGACTATATTAAGTCATTTGATTGTATATTATTTTTGTAGGTTTCCATTTTAAAACTGGCCAGGGACAACAGATGAAAATTAGCCTGCTGAGCTAACTCGGGCTCATTTACAGTTACTTTGCTGTTGATAAATGAGCACTGTCCCTGTCAAATAAATAAAAAAAATAGTCAAGAACCCTGTAATGGCCGTTGCCTCTTTATGATCTTGTAAAATAGTTTCAATCCTGCCTGGAATGGCAGTTAACACCAACTTAGAAGCTGGTTCCAGTGGAGGAGGAAGCAGTGCAGAGCTTAAAGAAGTAGCAGGAAAAGGAAAAACACACCATCACCGACATAAAAAACCTATGGGTTAAGTTACCTGTAGTAGCACACACAAAATGAGAGAATGCGAGGAAGAAGAAGACGGGTGCGCTTGTTTTGTTGTTGCTCTCACCTGGCGATGCCACCGTAGTCCAGCCCCTCCTCTCCTCTCATTATGATGTAGAGTCTGCGGCGAAGGTCGTATGGCTTCACATTCATGATCTGACAACAAACCATAACATATTATTCATAAACATACAAAGATTTTTAACAGGTAACATTTGAGATTGATAAAACATTTTCCTGACTGCAAAGTCAATTTTTAAATGTTATCATTCTTTTATTGTGTGAAGTCTGAAATGAATGTTATGTATATTCTTCCTATATGTTGTATCTGTAATGTGTCATGAGATGTATGCATATCTCAAAGCCTGGTTTGCAGATCCAGTCCAAACAGGCTGATAAAAATCTATGGAACACTTTGGAGCAACTTTGGAATTACATACAGATGAAAAATGGAAATATGCCTGGTCAAAGTTCAGGTAACGGAGTTAACTAATCACATGTTTTTGTCTAATCATCAGTACTTTTTCTAACATATAATTGTTATACAGTATGCATATGGCCTTTGTAGTAGAGAGTGTAGAAGAGAAGTGCGTTTGGTTGGTGTCTGACCTGCTGAAACGAGTCCTCAAACAGTGTCTGTCTGGACACCGAGATCTTTACATGGCTGGGCAAGGCATTGGACTAGACAGAGACAAAATCAAAAATGAAATTCATCATTGTTACAAAATAACTCCATATGTGGAAAAATAAACTGTTAACCCTTGCGTTGTCTACCTGTCAACCATTAACTTGTTGTCCTTCTGGGTCAAAAAAGAAAATTTACTTTTTTTTTTTTTTTGCACTTTTTCCAGCATTTTTGTCACTTTTTTCCCAATGCTTTTGACACGTTTTTTTTTTAAACATTTTTCTTCAAAAAAAAAATGTAATTCATGACCAATAAACCTAATTTATATGACATTATACTTCTTTACATTAAACTTTTGAGTAAAGAAGGCAGAAATTATGAATTATTTTGTCTAATAGTTAAGATCGGGTTTATGTCAAAGTTTAGTCAGGATGCTGTTTTGAAAACGTTTAAATCTTTTTTTTTTTCCAAATGCTATAAAATTGAATAAAACACCCCAAAATTCAATGGAAAGGAATCATTAATTTTACCTGCAAAGAACGTTGTATGGAGCATCCATTTATCAGTGTTATTTTAGGGCATTTTAGTTTAGAGAAATATTTCTGATATAACAAACAAACAAAATTTGACCTGAGGACAACACAAGGGTTAAACAGTTTGGAGTCAGTAAGACCTTCTCAGGGGTTAGGGGGTTAGGGTTAGGACTGCAGCACCCGAGCCGTTTTTGGCAGCAGATAAGCCCACTAAATATAAAATCAATGTGAGAACTAACTAAATGACACTGAGATACTCAGAAATACTCAGATCTTAGGATTGTCCCCAGTGGACTTCTCTAACAAGTTTTGACATTAAGCTTTTTGATTGTTATTTATTATCTGCTCTAGCTTTCCCCATGTTTTAGACACAGATATGGGAATGGTCCAAAAAGATTTGTCAAATTGCATATTTTTTTAAAATAGAAAAGCGTCACATTTTCTTGAGGAAGGACGCCTAAACCCTCCCACCAAATACATGCACCTAAGTCTCCCACAAACCGAGGGAAAACACTGCTTTCTGTAAAGCCGTTTAAAACATTGAGGGCTGCTGGCAACTACAAATCTCTTATCTCACCTCCAACTCTAACCCTAATTCAGTTTGGATTCTGAAGATCACCCGTTCTAAGATGAAGATGGTTGAGTACTTGTGTTACAGCGATATAATCAGTACAGACTCTGGCTTTTAGTCAGCAGTATCTGGTCTACCACTGATGATGAATACAATGCTGTTCAAGCTAAAGAATTCTGCTCTTCAATACCCAAACTGGTTTGACATTACAAAAAAACACATTTTCTCACTTACTGTACCTGTAGTGGTATCTAGCCAGGTAGACTTACTTTTATTTACTCATTCAAAAAGATATCAGCCTCTGAAATGTCTGCCTGCACCCCAATTACAATGGAGGTGATGGAGTTTTGTGTATGTCACTCAGAGCATTGAGACACCGCTGTAATTCTTTCTTAAATGTTCTGTGAACACGTAAAATTCCATTCACTTCCACTTTATTGGCGTGGAGGCAAAAATCTGGGTTGGCTAGGACCTGAGAATGTGTGTAATGTGTTCTAACAAGAGTGAAACAATTGTAATTTCCCCCCTGGTGATCAATACATTATTAATATTATTTATTATTATTATACACCAACATACAGATCAAGGTGTGAGGTGTGTGGACAGGGAGAGTTTTATCTTGGTTCCAGACAGTTAACACTTACGTGGCACAGGAACCGGAACTGGTGGTACTTCCACCTGAAGCTGCGGTCGTAAGCACCGGGTGAGCCGCCCTGCCGTGACCTACACACACACACACACATACAAAAAGAAAGAGAGAGAGAGAGAGAGAGAGAGAGAGAGAGAGAGAGAGAGAGAGAGAGAGAGAGAGAGAGAGAGAGAGAGAGGAACTTAGTCAACTTTACAAGTTTTAAGCAAATGGAGAATTTCATAATTCTAGGGGTAATACTCCAAAACAAACAAACTGATGGCCTTTTATGTTTTCAGCTCTTTACTTGTCATCTGCTGATCAACAGAAACATGACGGGTCTCCTATGAGAAGCCCTCATGTTCCATGTTGCAGGCCAGAGACTCAAAGTAAATATTAAATTCACACCAGCCATTCTGTTCTAAATAACGACTTGGTGTGTCTGGGTCTCAAAGACAGAGGTGAGTCTGGGCAGCTGTGTTAGTATAAGCTCCACCAACCCACTGCACACACATGCTAGATATGTGCCTCGTCAGCGCCGGAGAGACTGAGACACAGACAGAAAGAGAGAGTTAGAAAGATAATGTGAGGATTGGAGGAGAGAGAGAGAAAAGAGAGGAGAAGAAGAAGAAGAAGGAGGCCTCTAATGCGTTGGGTTTGTGCTTGCCCAGCTGCCGGGCACATCTCGGTTTGGGTTAGGAAATGGAGACCGCAGCGGCAGAGCGCTGGCCACGGACACACACTCCTGCAGGATCCAGTGTAAAAAAAAAAAAAAAAAGTGAAGACTGTTTCAGAAGCCCTCCATAACCGCCGGCCTAAAATACGTTCAAATATCAGCACACACACACACACACAGCAAAAGCTAATACACACTTGTATGCCAAACATAAACACAGAAAGGCACACACACACACACACACACACACACACACAAACACACACACACACCAACACACATGCCAGTGCAGTCTGCAGTGGATCTGTTGTAGCACATCTGCACATTCTCCTGACTTTTGTGGTGAGATTTGAGACTGCTTCAAGGCAAGGCAAACATCCACAGGCTGAGGGGAAGAGGGGTGTGTGTGTGTGTGTGTGTGTGTGTGTATGTGTGTGTGTCTGTGTGCTAGCATGAACACGTTGCTGTGATAAAATATGACTTCTTGTTAAAATATCTGCTATTTAAAAATAGAAATGGCAATGATTAAAAACATGGGCTCAAAAAAAGATGCAGATTAAAAGTAAAAAGATGATGTAGTTTAGAATAAGATTCAGTTTTGGCCTTTTTCATGATCTTTTAAGGTTTTCACAAAACAAAGGGATTGTTGAAATTGATATTTGCAATGCAGTTATGTCAGACCTAGGCAAAAATCATTGTGCAATAATTACAAAAAAGAGGTTGACTTAGTTTTTTTCCCATGAACTGAATGACTGAGATCATTTCCTCAGAATGGGCCTGTTAGATTTTTTTTATTAAAGCAGGTTTGGGAGGAAGGGCTGAGAGAATATTTACCCTGACTCAAACCCGGGTCGGGGGTCTTTAAAGGTGGTGGTGCGCGAGTTGTGGTCCACAAAATATCGGACTCCCTCGGCGGTGTACTTCATCTCCCAGCCCGGGGGCAGGGGGTGCTCCTTGATCATCCTGCAACAGGGAGAGGGCAGTGAGCACGGTCCCAGCTGGAGGGGCCCCGTACTGGGGATGAAACTAACACACCTCCCCCCGCCAACCTGTGGATCTAAAGCCCTGGACGCTGAAACAAAACTTCACAGCCGTGCTCAGGTGGAGTTGATCTCCTCTGAGGATCCGTAAAGACAGATTTGACTTATTCAGACTGCCTGGAGAATAAAATCTAGGGCCCACAGCAGGAGAGGCCAATATGAACTGTTATCGTATTATTATTAAGGCTAGTGACTCAAAGCAATATTTTTGAATGTGGCCCAGAATTCCTCCTTCCACCCGAGCCGCAGATTGTGCCTCTCATGTAGTACATTTGAATCACAGAGCTAACCACAAAATAAATACCATTAACATCTTTGAGAAACCCAGAAGCTCATTTAACAACACTTACCGCTGTTGTGGAGGTATTTCCAAAATCCTCTAAAACTCTTCCAATCATCTGGACGAAAAAATATTCAGTCTGCTGCACATTGAGTATGATTTTTAACCCGTTTGACGTTGTGTTTTCTATCGAGGTAGCCAGTAGTCCAATACTGTATGTGCTCATTTTGTGGGGTGTTCAGGTGTTATTTTCCTAAAGATAAACATCAATTTAGTAAACTATAACTGATAACAGGATGTTTACATTTTGGTTCATGCTGTTTAAATTAGGCATGGATATATCTCATTTATTTATTTAAGTAGAGAAATCTCTTTTTTTTCTCATTTAGGCGGGAAGAAAAGTTTTTGGAGATTCTGGAAATACCTCAGAACAGCAATATGTGTGGTATGACAACCTTCTGGGTTTGTCAAAGGTCGCTATCCTTAGCTCTGTGACCTGAATGTAATGTTAGCAGATGAGAGGCACATACTCAGCTAGTAACCACATCTCTAACTTGCTCTTATGATGTCATACACAGAAGAAGATGCCCTGCACGTTTAAGAGCCCGAACACAGAAAAGGAGTGAAGATTAAAATCTGCAATGTGTGAAATTTACTTCATCTCACCAAAAGAGTACGAGGTTCAATTAGAATGAGTGAGGTGAGAGGAAAACAATTCAGCTCAGGAAGTGTTTAAATGTCAAAGAAATTGAGGGTGATGCCAAAAACAATGCTCAAATAAACAGCAGATAGATCATAGGATATCAGCCTAAAGCCCAAAAAAGGAAATTCATTTTCTTTTACTGATGCTGTTTTTCAGCTCTGAACAGCCAATTTGTAAAATGAATTCTTTGAGGTTCCTGTAAACTGACTAATTTCCACGGACTAACTCAGAGAATTTGTCAAATTCCTTTGAAATCTTTGAATTCCATAATATTCCAGGACAGCCCTGATCAGTGAGAAACACGCAGATATAATGTAGATGTCTCCCTCTGCCGCCATACTAAACTCTGTATAATAAATCTTCTCCAGTACGAGCAAACACCCAAAGCGACATACCATCTAACAAGCAGTCAAACACATGCACACACACCAACACACACATAGGAGTACTTTTTCGAGTTTATAGTCTCACCCTTGGGTCCGAGGATCGTCCCACTGTGTTGTTCGTGTGTTGTGGTTGACAAAGTAAATTCTGCCATTGTCCTGACGCTTCTCTGTGGACACAAACAGAACACAACGGCTGAATAAAACAAGTTTAAATGGGATTTGTGATGTTTAAAGTGGGAGGAGAAACTCCACAATAAATAGACAGAGATCAGAGGGATCGCCGGAGTGTCTCTGACAGCAACAACTGGACTCACTCGCTCTTTTGGGACGAAGAGAAAAAAATATCTCACTGCCATGATAGAAAACCAGCGAGTGTGTGTGATATTTCACTAAGGCTTGATTCGAATACCTCACCGGGGTAAACCTGTAAAGTGTGTGTGTGTGTGTGTGTGTGTGTGTGTGTGTGTGTGTGTGTGTGTGTGTGTGTGTGCGCGCGCGAGTGCGTATGTGAGTGTATAGCATTAAGGTCGTGGTGGGGGTGTTGGAAAGTCAAAGTGACCACGTTGTTGGGAGCAATTATTAAACATGGAGTCAAGGATTAATTTAAAAAAAAAGAAGATAAAAAATAGTTGAGCCACTTCATTGGAAGCAACTTAAGAACAGAATAACATTTTGTGTGTGTGTGTGTGTGTGTGTGTGTGCGCGTGTGTGCGCAGGTCTCATGAGAGAGTAGCCGGTGCCCCATCCTCCACCCTCCATCGCTCTGACATCTTTTTCTCATTAACAGGAGTGTGTGGAGGGCCCAGAAACAGTAGTGCTCACATTGCAACTTTTACTAGCTTTCTCCTTGACTCACTCCACTCCCACTTTACTATCCAGTCTGAACCCTCCACCCCCCTGTTCTAGTTTCTTTAATTTGCCACTGTATCTTGTGCTTCTCGTCCATCTTTCCCCCCTTTTCTCCCATCTTTCTCTTTTTGAATCTGAGCCTTAAGAAAGAAAAAAAAAAAAAAAAAAACGAGGGAAGTAACCGCAGATGAAAAAAGAGCGCGCCAGAGAAGCGAATCTGAGCCAGTGATATAATTGAGGTTTTCGTCTTGAGGTACCGCAACATGTTGAAAAGGCATCATGGGCAGGGAGTGAGGGTTTTTTGGAGTGAACATGGCCATGTGATGAAGTCTGGGAAAATGTTGGTGCAAGCTGCCAGCAGCATTCCTTTATGAATGAATGTGTGTGACATAATTCTGCGTGGATCTGATTACATTACTCATTTGGGAAAACATTGGATAATGAAGAGTCCCATCAATAATGGGGCCTCTGTAATTTGTGGACTTAGGAGTAAAGGCAGTGCGTACAGTGATGAATTGGTATAACATGAGTAGAGTATTAAAAAAAAGAACGAAACCAAGAGACATTTTATCCAGATTTTCAACCACGGAATGAATATCAAAATCAGGAGCTGGGACACAACTGATCTGCTCACTGGGGACTACAAGGTAGACGCTCAAGCAAATAATAAAAACCACAGAAACCAGCATTGTTTCTGATGTTGAATAAAGGCCAGAAAAGACAAAAATGCTGCCGTGCTGCAAACATTTTGCAACATTTCACCCAAACCTCAATCCCTCTCAGCTGTCTGCAGAAATGAAAAGCACACTTTGAAAAACTAAATCAAGAGCCCACTGTTCAGATCTTGACAAATTGCATTGCTTCTCTGTTGACTACTGGCAAGAGTGGTCAAAAATACCTGCACAAAACTGGCGAGGATTTCAGGTTTTGATTGAAAACAGCTCAGAGTTAAGAATCCGATCCTGACTGATCGGATTGACTTCAACACCAGACACTTCCAGCAGGTTCAGAGGACTATCAGACTGACCAAAATCAAACAGAAGCCAAACCTCAAGACCCTTTACAGCACTTCAGCACCCCTCAGTAACTTTGTCTGGAGTGTATGTACAAGGAGTGTGATAGGCAAACTTACCCCATCCAGGAGGCAGCCCGCCCAGAGGATCATTTTCCACCGGAGCACCGGACGGCTGAGGGAGAAACAGAGAGAGACAAAACAAATCCGGTTAGGACACCTTTCTGTCTCGGTCCTCTCTTCTTCCACCATTCTGCGTGGCTTTTTTTCTGCTTTCGCTCAGTGTTCGTCCTCGTTGTATGTCACAGTGTGAAATTCTTTTGTCTGTCCACTCAAGGTTCTCACCACTGGATGAGGATGAGGATAAGGAGGAGGAAAAGGTTGGAAAAAAAACCCAAAATACAGAAAGAAGGGAACACCAATGAGAGTTCAGAGGAGTAAGAAAAAATAAGACATTAAAAAAATGCCAGTAAAACTCACTCAGTAAAGCTGTTCCAAACTATCTCACAAAGGGATGATACCTGTGGGTAAGTCAGGCTGGCTGTGTGTGTATGTATGTATGTGTGTGTGTGTGTGTGTGTGTGTGTGTGTGTGTGTGTATGGTAAGGGGTGGGGGTGGCTCCTCTCTGCTGCAGCAGTAAGGGGCAACTGAGGGAGCTGGCCGGCCGTCGGCTCGTATGCCTTCCAAAAACTACACGCTCGGTAGGAGGATAAAACAACAACGCTGTTCCAATGAGCTCACTGGCTGGATGCAAGCCCCACCCCCCGGCTTCCCGCTCACCTCCTCAAATACACCCCACCTCCTCCTCCTCCTCCTCCTCCTCCACCATGGCACCCCTCCCTACTCCACCCTGAGGTCCTCCTCCTCTTTTCTCCTGCTCTCTTCAAGTGCTGCTGTGAAAGTAGGCAGGGAGGTGCGATGTCTGAGGGAACTGAGAGAACATTCATGCTTGCTCCAGACTGGACACCCCCCGCCTCCTCCTCACCGGCCACTCCAACCCACCCCAGGCCTGACAAAAGGCACCTTTATTCACCCTGGGCCTGGAAACCACTGTGGGGTTTACTCAGCCTGCACTCACACAGCCACACACAGCCACACACACACAGCCACACACACACACACACACACACACACACAGGAAAAAAGTGTGTGTGTGTGTGTGTGTGTGTGTGTGTGTGTGTGTGTGTGTGTGTACGAGCCACGGTGTGGAAAGTTTGTCTGTGTCAAACAGTCAGTCAATGTGTACGTTCTTATGTTGGAATACACACGCACACAAACTCACATGAATATATTAGCTTGAGTGGAAAAGTAGCTGAAAAGACGCTTGTCAGGACTTAATGGCTGCTGATGGGTTTTCATGCTAAAAGATGTTTATCAAACAGGCTGGTTTAGGTGTGTCGCTCACAACTGCAAAATCATTAACTGTACCAGCAGGCAGAGCACAGGCCTGTCTAAAGACAACATGTTACGCTGGTTAGTGTTGTTGTGGTGCTGTAAATAAAACGGTGGGTACACTTCGAGTTCTATTTGGTGAATGTAAGAAACCCAACAACCCTCAATATGGACAAAAAAATCTATTATTCATCAAAACGTTAGTTTTAGTGGCTTCTTTAGTGGCTTCCCCGTCTATTCAATGGCTGGATTTGGCAGCACAGGTAGTGCTTGTTGTGCTTTTTTAAACACTGAGGTGAAAAAAACAATTCCAAATGAAAGCTAGTGGACCTTTTAAGTTTTTTTTCACTGAGACATGTTGCACCACAAAAGTAATGATTATTTCCTGAGAAGCCATAAAGTAGAGTATTATCCACCAAATGTCAACGTCACTTTACACAGCATTTTCCCAAAAAGAAATGTGACTGTGCCCATTTAAAGGGGCTCTGTCATGGAAACTTTGAGGGAGTCGGGATGGAAAGGACGGGGCCTGATGGAGGAGCGAGAACATGCACATAACAGGGTTAAAGGGTGGGTGTGTGTGTGTGTGTATGTCACTCCCATCAACAGCCAATCTATGCCCCGGCGCCCCACCCTTATGGGTTTTCTGTGACTAAAAAAGGTAAAAGGAGAATATAATGATATAAAGACATCATGACTTCATCCTGGCTCTGACCATTCAGCTCCTCAGCAGCTTCCAGACAGAGCGAGGCTGGAGGGAGGAAAAGAAAGAGAGACTGAGAAAACAAGGGAGGGAGAGTAAGAGAGGGAAAAGCAGCATGTTGGCAGAAATGTGTGAAATAATGGCTGAGTGTTATGGATCTGGAAGGAATACGCCATAAAGGCCCGTTTTCAAGGCCAGGCACCACCAGGCCAGGTGAAAATTTCAGCGAGCGGCTTTTAACATGTTGGAACACTTTTACCATTGATGTGACTTCAAACCTATTAGTAAGACTAAAACTATGATTTTATACAACTGTAAAAACGTTAGTCACATTGCTGTTGCAAAGATGTCTGCAGAGAGGAGCTACACAAGGAGAGTCTGTGTGTTTCACACTGATTTAGCCATGCAGGTTTTGTGTAAATAACTGTTTCCCACACATAGACTAATTTGTGGCGGTGCGCCACACAATCAACACCGGCCGGCATGTATTGCGTTTTGTTATAAAAAAATGTTAACGCTATTTAAAACACGCAGCGTATTCATTCAGCTGCGTTTCCTTTCCCTGCACCCCTCCGTCTCTCTGTCACTCACGCATCTCTCTCACATAGGCTGACACACACACACACACACACACACACACACACACACACACACACACACACACACACACACACACACACACACACACACACACACACACACAGTTTTGTTAGATGTAGTGTGATTTCCAGAGGACAGCATTATCTCCAATGTCCACTGCAAATGATCGTCCATAACTCCAGACACTCCTTATAACTCCAGAACTTGCCTGACAACTATCAGGTTTTTAAGTTTTCAAAGTAATCCAGTGATAGGCGTCATAGCCATGGGTACATAGCAAACAGGAACTGCTAAAACCTAATTGGGCATACTTTCAATGTAAACAATTATAGGCTAAAAAGATGTGTCTATTTTGTCTGAGTTGGGAAACACAGTGTCAGTCTCTTAATCAGCTCAACAGTAACACGTAAACAAATTAGCACTCTTTTGGCCTATTGGTGTTGTTTGGCCAGAATGCAGCTTAAATGCCTGTAAATACAAATGTGCGTATTTAAAAGATTATATTGTGCAGAGGAAAATGATCTGCCCAGACAGACTGGCAGATTATGTCCATAGGCCATCACAGGACTTTTTCCCCCCTTTTATTTATAACATAATGTTAACAAAACCAGCATCAGTGCAGTTTAAATAACTTCTGTGCATTGTCCTTTCATAGTATGAACCACTTGCAAACATGCTTTATGGAAACATGAGCACTGACGGGTTGTGTGCAAACATTAGTGAACGTGACATTCAGCCGTGTGTACGTTTTCTGTTCAGTGGTGATAAAACACAGGCACGATTCAGATGCTGCTGTTAAGGGTCCCTGTTCCAGCGAGAATGGACAGAAAGTCAGAGAGGGAGAGCGGAGGGAGGCAATCGAGGGAAAATGAGAGCAGGGAGCGAAAGACTGATTTGAATCCAGAGGATGAAGAGTGGTAAAAACAGAAAAAAAGAGAAAAGGGAGGGAGAGGTTACCGAAATGAGCCAAGATAGAAATTAAGACATTTCTGTGGGATACAGAAAAGGGGGATTTTGAGAGGCAAATGGAGATTGTGGGGGATTTTGGAGAGGCGACAGCATGATCGGGAGGGGGGGTTAAAGAAAAAGAAAAAGATAGAGTTCAAGGAAAGGAAGACTGTTAAAGGTGAAAAGAAAGGGGGGGAAGAGCAAGGGGAGAGCCGGAAACAGCAGTTAATGACTCCAAGGCTGCGCTCTCTGGGATCCCTAACGAGCTGCAATTACTCTGCACACACACAGCGTGTATATACTGTGTGTGTGTGTGTTAGCATGCAGGCACCCGTTAAAGCGCCATGGTCCATTTAAGAGGACAACCGGGCCCCTTGACCCTTGTTGGTTGTCATGTGCTACAGAAAAGAAATGTGGCACCTGACCTCAACATTACAGCACTGTGAACATGTCTACACACACACCACACACACACACACACACACACACACACACACACACACACACACACACACACACACACACACACACACACACACACACACACACACACACACACACACACACACACACACACACACACACATACCTTAACAGCCACAGAAAATTAACTTGACCTGTCCTGATTTATAATGGCAAGAGAGGATGATAAATTATCAAAATGTTTTTGAGTAACCGTTTTTTATAGCGCGTCTGCCAACACCCAGTGAGAGTAGAACATGTGGCTGTGTTGTGTGTTCACAGTTAAACTATGAGTTCTTTTGTGTGTGTTTCCTTGTTCACACACACTGGGGCCATAAATAGTAGCTGCTATTAGCAGTGTGGGCATTCCAAGACAGAGCAGTGTACTATCAACATGGAGGGCAGACTTGCCTATTGGCTTTTCACAAACACACTGAGGGAGAGGAGGGATGGACACAAGGGCAGAGAAGGAGGAGGAACGAAGGGACAAAGTTTCCAGCCCACACCGAACCTGAATGCTTCTGTCCCACCGTAGAGGTGGAGCGTGTCACCTTTGGTGACATTAAAACATGAATTCATCACGACAGTGCCAAGTACCCTTAACATACCCAGAACCCTTTTCCACGGAAGGAACTTTCCCCAGGGACTAGGAACCTTTTGAGGAATTCACTGCATTTCGACTGCAGGGATCAGAGTCTAAATTAAGTTCCAGGGACTTTTACCGTGGCCATTTTAACCCCCAAAAGTACCTTGGGGGTGGAACTTTCTGAAAGTACAGGAAGTTTTTGGGTGGGGTTTGCAGGGATGATCATCGCTGATTGTGCAAACACACACAGCCCGGCTACTTCAACTCGTGTACCGTTTCATTCATAAAACAAAAAAGTAATCTAGTATTGATTTAGGACTATTTTAGGATGAGGGAAGAATATTTCTCTTTGTTAAAAACATTAAAAGTAACATCAGGCTTCGCTGTCGGCTGCCATACTCAAGATTAAAAAAAAAGACAGATCGCACTAGGCTTGGGCGGTATTTAGAAATCCTGATGGTAGGATTTTCAATACCATCATAAATATAGACGCTCCTTTTGGCTAATGGAACGGGTGCTTCAAAAAAAACAAAAAACACATCAGTATATACATTTAAACTTTGTCATAAAGCATACTTAACAACGAGAATTAGACATAAAATGGGATTAATACCTGACCCATATTGTTCCTTTGGCCCCCCTGGAACCGCTCTTTTTTTACATGTTGTACATTATGGGAGTGTCCAGGAGTATTTGATTTTTGGGGAAATGTTATTAGAACACTTACAGAGTTAATAGCGGTACAATTACCAATGGAACCTACTGCACATCTTCTAAATGACAACTCTCACCTCCTCCCCAAAACAGGTGGAGAACAGTGGAAAAAAGCAGAATCTGGAACACTAGCTACACTTTACAGCGTTTAGTTTTCCCTTAACACAAGCAGTACAATAACCTGAAAGATTATTTAAAATGAGCAAAGCTATGATATAAATAAAAACATATCTGATCAAAGAATAAGGAAATCAGCTTTTCGGTACTTTCAAAACTTGGTGCTATGTACACATTTAGTTTGGAACTCCAAAAGTATTGAGGTTCGATACCTAAACCTAGAACACAATAAATGACATCTTACACTTACTGATGCATTCATATTCATGTGATTTTAGTCTTACATGATGTGTCTATTTCAGTTACAGTAATAACATCGGTGTAAACAGAGCAATACTGTTACCAGGCTCCAAAACGATAACCTGCCAAGAGCTACTGTAAATGCCAGTGGACAATAAATCAGTAAAAGTTACCAGCTACACCACCAGTTCACATTCTGTGTTTAACTTTTCACAAAGGACTTCTGTTTCTCCACTGCTTTTATGTTTAACTGCCCAGATGTTTGATTAGGGATTAATGCTCAGTTCAACAACTTCAATAGTGTGAAGCTGTGTGAGGAGACCAAAACTATGAGACTGAAGATTCTGGTTTAACTGAGTAATAAAACATTTCAAACCTTTGTTCAAAACTTAAACAGTGACCACAGCAGCCGCAGGCAGACAGAGATACTGGAGGATGATGGGATCCAGAGTGTAAACGGAGGAATCTTTGGCTGTGAAACTGTCAATGAGTTGAAAAACTAGTTTAAAAAAAAAAAGGGAGGGACAGGATTATGGTGTTTGAATAAAAGGATGGACAGATGGGAGGGTTAGAAGGATGGATGGAGTGAAACTAACAGGTAAAGGTTATTTTAAAGATGGAAAACACACAACTGGAGAACCAAACATTAAGAAACAGATGAAAAAACCCCAAAAGCCAAAGTAAGATACATAGAAAGAAGAGAGAAATGTCCATAAAACTTTCATTAAAATTGACACACAGACACACACAGACACACACAGACACACACAGACACACACAGACACACAGACACACACACACACACACACACACACACACACACACACACACACACACACACACACACACACACACACACACACACACACACACACACACACACACACACAGTTCAGGGTGGGGTGTTTTTTATAGAAGCCTACAAGAGTTTTAAAGCTGGTTTTACTAATGGTCTATTGAGAAAGCTCTGTTGTTTTAGTCCCATAAGTCTTTACTGTCTGGCTGCAGTCTGACCTTGACTGATCACTGAGAGGAGACACAAACCTCCACTGGAAAAATACTATAAACAAGTCTCAAATAACATCTTCAACCCCCCCCGCCAACAAGTAAACCGCACTGTGCCGCATTCAGCGCTGATCTTATTCAAAACATGTACTGATCGTGCTCAGTCCCGAGGTGCCTTGTTGGGTTGACGTGCAAATCTAAACAAAGATCCATTATGTGACATTTTCATAAAAAGTATTTCACTGGGGTTTCAGTCTCACCAATGTGAGCTGAATCAGAGAAACTTAAAACCCAGCAGTAATGTGTGAGTGGCCCCGCAGGGTTTTACCCCCAAAAACCTGTAGGAAGTGACACAACTGGAAAATGCACAACTTATGAGCATGTTGAATTAGGAATTGATGAAAGGCTACGCAAGTTCATCTGACAGGGTTGTGGGGGTACCCGAGACCAAAAAGGTTGGGTACCACTGTACCAGTGTACTGTGTGCATGTAAACTTGGCGGTGGTGAAGGCCCGGTGTACCTGGTAGAGGAAGCGCTGGCTGAACTGGTGCATGGCGCCCTGCAGCTGGCTGCGCTGGCTCTGCCACTGCTGGTAGTTCCGCACGGTCTCGGCCGTGGGCCTCTGCCATGTGGTGGTTCTGGTGTTGTGGTCCACGTAGTAGAACCTGCCCCGCTGGTCCACTCGCTTCTCCCAGCTGGTGGGGGCAGAGAGGGTGGGAATGAGAGGGGCTGTGGCTTTCAACAACATCTTTATCATATATTAAGCATGTCAAGAGTGGGTGGTTGTATCAAAAAGCTGCGCTGCTGATAGTAACAGCACTGATTTATAGACGAGGAAAAAAATAACAAAGGCAAGAAAAGAAAACAGTAAGAGGAGGGGGACAGAGTGGGAGGGAAGGAGAAAGGAAGGAGGACAAGAAGGGATGAAAGAGTAATGATGTAAAGAAGCAGGAAAGACATGGAGAAGGAAATCAAGAGGGGGGGGGGGTGGAGGAAAGGATAGATTATGTTGCTTAGATGGTTAAACCAAACTATCCCTGACAGAATGTACTTCATTAAAGTTGAGTATTACTGAGGTTAGTGGAATACAACAGATACCAACACATTTTTTACACTAATTTTGGCTTTAAATTAAAGTTTTTAACTTATCATACCTTCTAAGGAGCTGTGGATGTAAAACAAAAAAAATCCAAACTTGCACATGATCGGTGATAAACTGGTAAACTTGTTCTATTGCTCCAGGAAACTTTTTAGGAACAGTATAATGGTGGTGGGTATTCTTGCGGCAGGTCCCCAACTTTAAAAAACAACATTTTGTGGTGTTATTAGCGCTTTGGCTCAGCCTTAGACGTCATCAGTGTGTTCACTTT
Source organism: Zingel zingel (assembly GCA_023566125.1). NCBI lineage: Eukaryota > Metazoa > Chordata > Actinopteri > Perciformes > Percidae > Zingel > Zingel zingel. The sequence continues at coordinate 24,905,922 of CM042320.1, forward strand.
AAAGACAATGCCAGGCCTCCATTACAATGATGACGGAAAACAATGGGGGACGCCAGCTTTCTGAGTGACAATAACCATGTGTGGTGGTATGTGTTTGTTTGCCAGTGCCTGCCATCAGCATTACTCAGACGTCTATGTATACTGTTCTTCCCCTGAGACAGGGGGGGTTTGTGTGTACGGTCCACACAAACGGATACACATGGTTGCAAATTACACACACACACACACACAGAGAGCGAGAGAGACACAGAGAGAGAGAGAGAGAGAGAGAGAGAGAGAGAGAGAGAGAGACCAGTTCCCTGGGCTCAGCAGGACTGACTGCTGCTCTTCTCATATCTCTGACTTCAGCGCTACAGAATTTGGAAGAGAAAACAGCATCAACTTCCGTATGCTAACAAAAACACACTGTGCAGATACGAACATGCTTTAGACACACACACACACACACACACACACACACACACACACACACACACACACACACACACACACACACACACACACACACACACACACACACACACACACACACACACACACACACACACACACACACACTGCTTCCACTGTAGCCCTGATGTTTATACTCCATTATGTTCTTTAGACCTTTCAACAGCTGGTATTTCTGTGCCATTCTTCATCACTGGTTAGTTCTTTTTCTGAAGTGGTCTAACTAAGAACTAAAAAACACCCGCTACAGCAGTGGATGTGTGAGATGAGTTGTAAAATAAATTCTGCTCTATACTCCTCTACAGTGACCTTTAAATCAGTAAAAATCTCAACATATTCTAAAATGCCTGATTTTACCTGTTTGGAACACACACTTTTCAAAGCAATTCGATATTGCATTATATATAAAACATGAGATACATGAGTACAAATACACATATAATAATAATTCTACTCTCTTCTTCACACATTTACAGCATAATCATGTAGTGGCTGAGTCCTGGGTCCTATCATGGGTTCAAGTTCTCTAAATAAACTCACCTTTGTTGCAGCGAAGCTATTAATGCAAACTTACACACATATTCACTGTGTGTTCAGAGCAGAGCAGGAGAGCTGCATGAAAGTTTACACTCTCAGTCAACTTTCCCTGCATGAGTACATATTTATCAAAACTTATATTCCTCAAATCAAACCCTATTCATTAGGAGTTTTGGTGCATTTTATGCATTTGTTACCAAGTTGACAGTAGAGAAATGACAGAAAATGGCATGTCGGATTTAAACCAGGGACGTTGCAGTTTAAAGTCGGTGGCTTAGCCACTAGGCCACCAGGACATCGGCGGTGGTTCCAAGGGTCTTTCAGGGTTAACACTGGTCTGACACTCCGGACCAACCAGCTGGCCAGGCATGTAAACTGACTGGCCATCGGATTCACAGGAAACAATGCATGCAAGTACTCTGTTACTGTTCCCTAACATTTCCAAACATTTCTTCCTGCTTCAGATTAAAAGGGTGGCGAACCACAGGGTGCATTTTATTGTGAAGCAGTCACGGGTAATAAGAGTATTTGTCACCAAGGTAAGCGGTACTATTGTACATTAAAATTAGTATAAAGAAACTATGAACAAGTTTGTGTGAAAAACCACTCATGTGCTTGCAGCATGAGATCAGATTGTGGGTGCTTATGGCAAGGATCGACACCATTGGTATCCCATGACTCTTTATTAAAACAACAGGACACGATGAAGCCCATGTGTTTGTGTTGGCTTCACTAAAAACTATAAATATAAAGAAAAACAAGTAAATAAATATAAATTATATATTTTTTGAAAGAATGATTAAATCTAAAACAGCAGTGGATTAATCCACGTTTCGTGCTATAGGGCATATTTGGTGCAGCAGGACGGTGTATGTGGGACTGTGTCAAATCAAACTACAGTGTGGGCTAGTGCAACAGTGTGGCTCTTTAATGATTTTTTAATAGTTTGCCTATAGAATCAATTCATTGTTGGTTTGGGTCTATTCATATGATTTGTTGAAAATAAGAAAAATATAGAATATTCTCAGAGTTATAGATCCTTAAAAACACACTTGTTGTTACAAGCAGTAATCACATGTGTCTCCAAATCAAACTGAAGTAGAAAATCGTAAAGATTTTGGGACCTATCTTACACCCGGCGCAGCGCAAAGCCCAACGCAAGTGTCTTTGTTAGTTTAAGACCGACGCAGTTGTCAGTTTCCCGTCCAGCGCCCACGTTGTTTAAATAACAAATGCACCTGCGCCCATCTGTGGTCCATTGGGCGTGCTGGTCTTACAGGGAAGTGTGTTCAGGTGCATTCTGGGCGTGCTGGTCTTAGGCCGGTTACACACTGGATGCGTCGCGCCTGGCTTTTAAAGGGAATGGGAGATGACTCTCCGATTGGTGGATTGCATGTTACGCCCAAAACACACCTATGAATTAATGAAGACACTAAGTACAACCCTTTTGAACCATGCACCTGGCGCACGGACCATTTTTTCCACCATCAAACTAGCAAAAGTGGACACGCCCTAAACGCACCTGCGCCAGGCGCTTCACGCCGTGCGCTTAGATCATTAAAATATGGCCCTTTAACTTTGAGTGGCATCAAGCTCCAACAAGTATACAGATGTTATGTATCAATATTATCCAGATTAGGTGAACTAACTCCAACTTTCTAAATTTCATCATTTCACTCAGCAAGTAACAAAAGTAAGAGACTCCAATATCAACAGCTTTTTTTTTTACTGGCCATAAAAAAACTGCATGACCCTTATGGATAACTGCAATTTTCCCTCAAATAAAAAAAAATCTTGATCAACACTCTGATAAGCAATAGAAATGCCCTGTTCTCAAAAGCTGTGTACTGTGTTGTAAATGGTATTTCTAGGGTCTAAAACTAATCTTTGCTGAGGACTTTTCAGCATAGTGCTGACAAGTTTAGCAATGGCGTCTCACATGGTCTCCATTAATACCCTGAAGATTTCAGTTCAGAAACAAAACTTTGAATAAGTTGTCTCCTGAATGGAAAATCTATTTTCTCTTGTGGTCAGAAGTCAGGCTCAGCGACATGACTGCACCCCAGGAACTGGTAGGTTTCAATATCTTGCTCAAGGACACTTCAGCAACGTAGATGATTGCAAACACAGGGAATTATTTGGTTGAGGGATAGTCTCTCTGACCACTGTGCCTCTAAGCTTTCTTTAAACGGCAAGAATAAATACTGTTCCCTCTCTGATATTAGCACTAGCTAGTTATTTACTGGAGCCAGGGAAAAGCCCAAATCCCACAACGGCCTGTCTGAGAGTCTCTACTTAGTTCTGCTATCTCTTCGTACCAGTCATGCTACTCCATGTATTTCTAAGAACTACAAGTGTACCGTCTACTCACTATGAACTGTCCAGATTATAATTATACAGTATATCCTTTTATTGTAGATAGTCTAATCATTATGTATCACAGTGTTGGCTAACAGAAAAAACTATGAGCTCCTATCTTCTGTCTTTATCCCATTTTCTAATGGGATGAAGTTTGACATGTGTTGACTAAAGGAAACTGAACAATCTGCTGAATAATCTACTTCATCTTTGGTTCCAATGCCTATAACACTTGAGTTTACTACTCGCTCCACTGATATTTCACTGCTGAAAGTACACAGATTTACTTTTTAGGATTTGAGTGTACCTTGGTACAGGATAGCTCTAAAAATGAACGGCCTCATATTGTAAGTGTGATTCCCATGTCTGTTTTGATTAATAAAGCAGGTTTAGCTGCTATATAAATACTGTGAAAGTATCAGAATGCTCAATCCACAGAGAAATACACAGCCTGTATTCAGAAACTGTGCCTTTAAACGAGCTGTCAGGACTATCGTACGGTTGTGATGTCACAACTTTACTACAGTGCCACCATAGTGCCGTTACAGTCATTCTCCAGCTGCAATGACGGAATACAGATGTCGAAGACCTGGAAATGCTGACAAATCAGAGCAGACTGGAATTTTTCAGGAAATGGGCTTAAAGAGACAGGTGCTAACACTGGGCATGTGCTTGCCGGTGTAAAAAGGAAGCAGATTGTCTGACGTTACTCTGTGGTTGAAAATCATGGATGTATAAATTGAAAATACAGAAAATCATTTGGAGAAAGAACAACAATGGGGAAAAGTAAGACAGGGATTTATTTATTTAGGCCTTAGAAATGTTTTTTTTCCCCTAACCATAACCATTTAAAAAGACACCGTTAAAATGTCACAATGTGACCATTTGATGTAAAATGCAATATTTACGATAAACACAAAATGCTTTAAAATGTAGTTTCTATTGTTTAACTTTCAAACTTTGAAATCATTGTGGTTTACAGACAGCATGTGAGGCTGACAAGTAGGGATGTAAACACAGCATCAGTTTGAATTTGAGAGGCCCTACTACTGCTCAACTGAAATAAATGAGTTATGACGTCCTGCAACTTACCAGAGTGGTTGAGCTTGTGATGCATCACTGGTTACAAACTCTACAGTATATTTGATAAAGAGCAGAGTGGCTCAGAAGCTCTCCTCAGTCTGACTTCGGATGGCTTTCATTATTTCAGCTTCCAAACCTCGATTGCCTAACCCCCCCCCCCCCCCCCCCCCCTCCCAGCCTCTAAACAGTTCCTGGTGTGTACATCTGGAGCACTAGCCCGGCATTAGCCTGCTAATTGATCCTCTGAAGGGCCATGGCGGCCAGCAGCCAACACAGCGGTGGATGGAAGTACATGTGGCTCTAAGAAAGGACTTTTGTTCTCCGGGCCCCCACACTCTAGTTCCTTGTATGGAAAAACTGAGATGGGGGTTTGGGGAGAAGGGGGGTAACCTTTTCCTAAAAACAGCCTCTCTTTCCCTCTGTCACCCAGTCACACGCTCTGTGAAAATCAATAAACAATGGGTGCAAGTAAAAATGTCGTAAAAAGGGCTGGACTCTGTTGAGAGAAGGAAAAAACCTTGTTCTCATTCTGATGGCTTAGCATACAAACTAGGGGATTTAGTACCAATTACAATGTGTGTAGTTATAATTGAGAACACACATTCTTAATACATTCTGAAAAACAAACAAACAAACAACAAGGCTTGGTTTGGCAGCTGACAAGCCTGGGGCTGAGCATGAACATTGCTCTGGACACATTTCTGTATGTTATCTTCACATAATATCCAATAATGTGAACACTTAAAAGCCCAGCCACACCAGCATTTAAAATGGCTTAATTTAGATTCAAATTCTGTTCAATGTAATGGAATCGCTGCAATCAGATGATTCGCTTGGAGGGATGAAGTAAAGCTGCACTGTTTTTTTCACATTTAGTTGGCCTTTGATGAACTTTAAAGCCCAGTTCCGACTGATGATTCACGACGAGAGGAGTTGAAACTTGCGAGACAGTGTATCATCTCCATAGCGACTCTCTGTACTTCTGTTCTAACTTCCGACTTTTCAGGCTTTGTGGTAGCTGGATATTATTTGTAGCGTCTTAAAATTTGAATGAGGTGATAGTGAGATACTTGCTACAGTTGCATTTCTAGTAGTGGTGAAACGGCAAAAACTTTTTATTTCTCCGATTCACAGCTTTGTTGCCGCTCCCTCTCGTCAGTCACTCTCTGGCTTGCTGGACCATATAGCATGCCCGCTGTCCCGTCCCCAAGCACGTAGAACCACTTGTTTCGCTTGTGAATGAAACAGGGTATAACAGTGTACATACTATATGTACAGCTGTATTAATTCCTGTGTATTCTGGGCTTTGTATGCCTATTGAACATCAGTTCTCATTATGCCCTAGTGAAGTGCTAAGTAACTTATGATCTTTCCTTTTCAACAGACATCTTCTGAGACAAGATGAGAGCTGTTGTTGTAAATACTAACAAAACAGTCTCAAAGCCAATTAAGGCTACAAGGCTTGTAACATTAATTTTATGGTTTACAAAATTAAACTGACTTCAGTATTTCTGCTGCTGAAATGACTACTGCTAATGTCTCGATTCATGTATGGAGTTATTAAACTATTAGTTATTTTTAGGGATGTCCCAATCACAGTATCGGATTGGAGCCATTTTTGGCATTTTTTAACTGATCAGGGATCGGCATTCACCCAGTTTACCTTACCACGATCATGTACATCAGCTTGTAGTGATCACCACCTTTCATCACACACGCTCTGCGTCACAGACGCACCGCCAGACTGCCTGGATGCCGGCACTTTCAAACCAAAAGTCCGTCTTTCTTATGGAGCTTTTCCACTACATGGTACCTGCTCGACTCGACTCGCTTTTTTTGGTTTTCCATTACAAAAAAAAGTACCTGGTACCTGCTAACAGGTACTTTTTTTAGTACCACCTCAGTCGAGGTTCCAAGCGAGCTGAGGCGAGCCGAAAAGGTGACGTGAAAGCGACAGATGGGGGTGTCCTGAACAAACCCGCTATTTTTAAATAGTTTAGCCAGCTGTGTTTTTTTTTTTGCTGCCTCTAGCTTCATTTGAAACTAAATGTGTCTTCTGGCAACAACAACACACCTTTGACGTTCTGTGTGTGTGTCTCGTTAGGTCACGGCAGTTTACTGCGGCGCCGCTTGTTTACAGTTCTGCGGAGACTCCAGGCAGAGCGTTCGCCGTAGCCTAGTACACACACACATGACCGGCTCGAAGCACACACCAGCGCACAAGTATAAACATCAGGCCACTTACATAGGCTACGGCGAAAGCTCTGCGTGGAGCCTCCACAAAACTGTAAAACAAGCTCAAGTGGCCTGATGTTTATACTTGTGCGCTGGTGTGTGTGCGTCGAGCCGGCATATAACGACCAGCCACGCTGAGGCGGTACTAAAATCTGCAATGGAAAATGGACGCACAGTGTGCCGAGTCGAGGTGAGGCGAGTAGAGTCGAGGCGAGTCAAGCAGGTACCATGTAATGGAAAAATGCCATTAGTCACCTGATTTTTACAGAAGCGGATTACTCCAGTTCTTCACACTTTGTCCTTGATTGCTCAAGGAAACCACGCTCTTACAGGCCGTTATTCCCTGAAGCCAACATCGGTAAACACAAGAAGAAAATCAGAGATTGACTATTAAGCGCAAGAGCCATCACTAAGTGTAGTTTTCGTAGTCAAGTGGGGAACCTAAAACAGTTTATTCTTTGGTTGGGGGTTTGCTGGGATCCTAAAGAGAACTGTTTTGGTGTTGAGAGAAAAGACTCACTGGTCTAACGTAAATGTATTAAGCTTAAGACATGTTTGAGTTACTTTGTTTACTTTACTTTGTTATTTTTGTAAACAAAAAAAAAGGTGTGCAGATCTATTATCTGAGCAAATACAAGTATCGGATCGGGACTCGGTATCGGCAGATATTTAATATTGGGGTCAAAAAAGCTGATCGGGACATCCCTCGTTATTTTGTAAAGGTTTTTATTGTACCAACTGTCTGGTGTTTCTTCAACAACCAGATTTTCACTAAGGTCAGGTTTAAGTCCAGTGTCTATATATTGTAGTTCAAAATAAAAAGCGCCTTAGAGGGCTTTGAAATCTGTACAAAACAGAATGCAGTTCATCTAAACTGCATTTAATTGTTTGTTTGTTGCATGATATTGTAATTAGTTTCAGACTGGATATTTACAGAGTGTCAGAGGTGGAAGGCTGATATCTGATAAAGGCCCAATGTCGACCCAGTATATTGGTTAGCATATCTAACCCTAATGTGTGTCAAACAACCAGTACATCAACAGAGAAAACAGTTATAAAGAAGTAACAGGCATACCCTGGTGGCAGTGGTCTCTCCCAGGTTGTGGTCTTGGTGTTGTGGTCGACATAGTACACTCTGCCATGAGGCAACACCCTCTGCTCCCAGCTACACAGAAAGAAAGAAAGTGTTACATTTGCTTCTACAATTCACACAATACATAACTATTAGAAGCACCTGTTTTTAAATATTCCATAATGAATGTAATTACAGCAAACAAAACCTCTCCCTAATATACAACTCAGATTATGTTAAGAGCAAAGTACCTGCGCAGTGTGTGTGACCAACAGTGGCAGAGAGGAGCAATGATGTTATGAACAAAGAGGAAACACCAGCTCTTTAAATATGTCTTAATCACCTGCAGTCATTCACTAACTTCATCCACTATGAAAATATGCTGGCTCTATACACGCTGAAAGTTTTATTTTTTTAAATGGAGTCTTGTGGGTTTAGCGCTAGCGACCTCAGATCTGTTTCTGGTTAAACAGAAAGGTCTTAAAGAGGTTTTAAAGGTCTATATCTGTAGGGATCCTTTCTATAATGTTGTCAGACATAAGATAGAATAATAATCTGAGCCTTTCTGTGGCAAAACGAGCACTTTTAGTGGACGGAATTGATGATGCACATTAGTATGGGATTATTTTTGTGCTTTTAATTCCAAGCAAAACATCTCAAGTATCAAACAAAAATCACTAACTCAAGCAAAAAAATGATCATCTCTAAAGTAAAACTTGCTAACAAAACATTTGTGTAGTCATAAACTATTGGCCTTATATTCATTTGATAATATAGATAGATAGATAGATAGATAGATAGATAGATAGATAGATAGATAAGACAAACAGACAGACAGACCGACAGACTGAGAGATAGATACTTTATTCATCCCGAGGGAAATTTTAGAATATATATGTCCTTTTGTTAACAGTTCCCTCTGCTTCTTTCTCAATGATCTTGGCGGTCTTTTGCTCTCCATTGTGTCTCTCCATCATGTTTGCTTTAACTGCAAACGTGATGGAGAGAGCAACTCAACTGTAAACAAAAGGACATATTATGAAACCAATAAAATATATTACAAATAGTTTACGACTACACAAATGTTTTGTTTGCAAGTTCTGAGTTTTACTTTAGAGATGACATTTTTAGCTTGAGGTAGTGATTTTTGTTTGATAACCTACTTGAGAAGTGTTCCTTGGAATGAAAGGCACAAAAATAATCCCATACATTTGCCCCATAGGGTTACATTGCAGCCCGGTGCGTGGCTGCTGGTTACAGCGTTCACGCTTAATACTGGACCACTGTCAAAGATTGTTGTTCCCATCAGTCACTTACACACAAAAACACAGGAAAATAGGGTTCAGGTTGAAAACAAATGGCAGTTACCTTTAGGTGCCGTTGATACCCTTGCAAATATCTACCAAATATATCTATCTTTGCAACTTTTTTATTTTTTGTCTTTTGCTTTGCCAACCAAGACAGAGAGGAGACAGTAGAGCAATCAACCACAAATCACTGGATGACTTTAAACCTACAGCTGTTTATAACATTAACCATTCTGCACATTCACAAATACTATTGTTAACACATGATTCAATATTGTTTTGTATTACAGTATTGTAATTACATTTTTTAACAGCAACACAAAGGGTAAACGTTACTATTTCAATCTCACATGTTTTTGTCACCTCACGCTGAGCTCTTTCAGCTGTTAACAAGCCTTTTTTATGACATTTAGCACAGGTGTATTTAATAATGTCATTAACGGCTGCGTTAAAGGGCCTCCTATTGTGCATGCTGGCTCATCAGCATGACGTACTAAGACTCTTACATGGAACAGAGCTACTGGAGTACAGAGTGACACTACAGAGGAATGTTATTAGCTCCACCTTTTCCACTTTTCCTTGGGTCTTAGCTTTAGTTATTTATCCGATTTGCTTTCATCTTATAAACCCTCTTGAACCGTCAGGTCTTCTGGCAGTCGTCTTTTAATAGTCCCAAAAGTTCGAAGCGCCCGGGTAGCTCACTCTCGCCGCAGGGGTCGTGGGTTCGGTTCCGACTTGCGGCCCTTTGCTGCATGTCATTCCATCTCTCTCTCCCCTTTCATGTCTAAACTGTCTGGTCAACAATAAAGGCCTAAAATTGCCAAAAAAAATAATCTTAAAAATAGATAAATAAGTTCGGACAATAAATCATGGTGAGGCATACTCTTATTATTATTTAATAATAATAAATAACAAACCTTTTTACTCAGGCCTTCTATTAAACAACTTGTTTTAATTCTATCTACTTATGATATATTTATTTATTTATTTATTTATTTAAATGTTTGATTTAGTTAGTTTTATCATTTATTTTATTAGTTGTTTTTATTTAACTTATTTATGTATCTGTATTTTATGGATTGTTTTTAACAATCAACAGTTTATGTACTTATTACCCACTGTTTAGAGCCTTTATCACTGATATATTTAAGTATAGTTTGGTTATAAGTGTCTTTTGCCTCTGGTGTTTCCTGACTTAGGATGGTGTTTCCTCCGTTCGGTTCAGCTCAATTGCTGTTTTTAATGAATTCATTTTTGTCGAATTAGGGGTGGGGGGGTATATATATCTGTGTCTGTGTGTGTGTGTGGGGGGGGGGGGGGGGGGGGTATTGTATTTAGCACTTTGTGCTACATTTACATGTATGAAAAATGGTATATAAAGTAACTGATTGATTTTCCTGCTATGACAAGTCAAAAAGTTCTATCTCAGAAGGTTCTGATGCACTTTATCTTTGCATGCACTGATTCTTACCCTGCCGGGAGTGAGTCTGTGGGGGGCTCTGTGGTGCTGTTGCCGGCCTGCTCAGTGCTGGAGGTGGCACTGGCGCTGGGCTCCGCCGGCGGGGCCGGGCCCAGGGCGTCTTGACCTGGAGAGGGGCTACCGCTGCTGCTGCTGGCAGCTGGGGATCGGCCCGACGGAGAGGGGGGAGGAGGCGTGTGATGGGCCACGCCCCCACGACTACTCTCCAGCCCGTTAGACGTCAACTCAACTTTGTCTGGAAGACAAAGGGAGGGAAGAAGGATATGAGAGAGAGGAAAGATAGTTCAAAACGTATCGTTAGTGTTAGCGAGATAGCTCATACCGAACCTGGATCTAAGAATCAGCTTGTGAGTTTATATTTTTTAGTCATAAGTAGTATGATACTACATTCATGTGCTACTGAGAAGGTCTGACATCTGGGACGTCTAGGCTGGCTACTACTCGTTGTTTCATTCTGGTTAGCTGTAAAAACAAAGCCAGAGGACAAGCAGTAAACAAACTGCTAGCGTGGCCGGAGCTTTGAAAGCTGAAGCTCCACACTCTACTCACAAACCTCTAGTCTACTTATTTATATTATCAGGGCATGATTCACAGATCCATGATTAAAACAGAAAAGGCTACCTGGATTAGCCTTAGATCGATATTATGCAGTATCACACTGATAAAATGGATGTTTGGCAGTTTGTGTGAATACTGTCTACTTGGCTTTATGTTTTTTTAATCATGATTGAGTCATGATGAAACAACAAAAAAAGTTGATCAGTTATAGCTATTTAACAGCTTTTCTGTAAAAGAGAGAGAGAGCGAGAGAGAGAGAGAATAGAATATTTATAACAGATTAACATTTATTTTGTTGTATAGACAATTGGAAGACCTAACCCTTGAGCCGTTTCTGATGACAGGTTTTAACTCTACATACAGTGCCTTGCGAAAGTATTCGGCCCCCTTGAACTTTTTGACCTTTTGCCAGATTTCAGGCTTCAAACATAAAGATATAAAACTGTAATTTTTTGTAAAGAATCAACAACAAGTGGGACACAATCATGAAGTGGAATGAAATTTATTGGATATTTCAAACTTTTTTAAGATAAAAAACTGAAAAATTGGGCGTGCAAAATTATTCAGCCCCTTTACTTTCAGTGCAGCAAACTCTCTCCAGAAGTTCAGTGAGGATCTCTGAATGATCCAATGTTGACCTAAATGACTAATGATGAAAAATAGAATCCACCTGTGTGTAATCAAGTCTCCGTATAAATGCACCTGCTCTGTGATAGTCTCAGAGGTCCGTTTAAAGAGCATCATGAAGAACAAGGAACACACCAGGCAGGTCCGAGATACTGTTGTGGAGAAGTTTAAAGCCGGATTTGGATACAAAAAGATTTCCCAAGCTTTAAACATCCCAAGGAGCACTGTGCAAGCGATAATATTGAAATGGAAGGAGTATCGGACCACTGCAAATCTACGAAGACCCGGCCGTCCCTCTAAACTTTCAGCTCATACAAGGAGAAGACTGATCAGAGATGCAGCCAAGAGGCCCATGATCTCTCTGGATGGACTGCAGAGATCTACAGCTGAGGTGGGAGACTCTGTCCATAGGACAACAATCAGTCGTATACTGCACAAATCTGGCCTTTATGGAAGAGTGGCAAGAAGAAAGCCATTTCTTAAAGATATCCATAAAAAGTGTCGTTTAAAGTTTGCCACAAGCCACCTGGGAGACACACCAAATGTGGAAGAAGGTGCTCTGGTCAGATGAAACCAAAATCGAACTTTTTGGCAACAATGCAAAACGTTATGTTTGGGGTAAAGGCAACACAGCTCATCACCCTGAACACACCATCCCCACTGTCAAACATGGTGGTGGCAGCATCATGGTTTGGGCCTGCTTTTCTTCAGCAGGGACAGGGAAGATGGTTAAAATTGATGGGAAGATGGATGGAGCCAAATACAGGACCATTCTGGAAGAAAACCTGATGGAGTCTGCAAAAGACCTGAGACTGGGACGGAGATTTGTCTTCCAACAAGACAATGATCCAAAACATAAAGCAAAATCTACAATGGAATGGTTCACAAATAAACATATCCAGGTGTTAGAAAGGCCAAGTCAAAGTCCAGACCTGAATCCAATCGAGAATCTGTGGAAAGAACTGAAAACTGCTGTTCACAAACGCTCTCCATCCAACCTCACTGAGCTCCAGCTGTTTTGCAAGGAGGAATGGTCTCTCGATGTGCAAAACTGATAGAGACATACCCCAAGCGACTTACAGCTGTAATTGCAGCAAAAGGTGGCGCTACAAAGTATTAACTTAAGGGGGCTGAATAATTTTGCACGCCCAATTTTTCAGTTTTTTATCTGTTAAAACAGTTTGAAATATCCAATAAATTTCGTTCCACTTCATGATTGTGTCCCACTTGTTGTTGATTCTTCACAAAAAATTACAGTTTTATATCTTTATGTTTGAAGCCTGAAATGTGGCAAAAGGTCGAAAAGTTCAAGGGGGCCGAATACTTTCGCAAGGCACTGTAAGTCTGAATTAGTACTGCATAAGCAGAGAATCCTGCTTGTTGTGTAGCAACAACATTGTAGACCCTAACATAATGTGGTCTTTTTTACTATGCAACAGTGGGAATGTCTTTTTGTGCCCCTTTAAAGATACAGCTTTACTATCTGCAGCATCTATCCATTTAACATCAAAAACAGGTCTAATAGTGTGGTCCATTCGTACTCTGAAGTCGGATTTTCCGAGGTCAAAGTTGGAAAACACGCCCCCTGATCTTGGATTTCCGAGCTTGGAACTCTGAAAGACTCAGAGTACCCCGAGCTCAAAATCCAACATGGATGCTGCGTACATCAACAGCAGTGAAAGCTGTATTAACATACAGTTATTAGCACTTCAGTCTTATTTGTGTCTTACTAAATCATACACACAGTCCTGTCCATCTTCTATCTGCAGACATGTTGTTACGCTGTTTGTATGCACAAAAAGGGCGTCATGCGTTGTTATCAACTGCTATTGCTAACAACGGCTAACGTGGCTAGAGCTACCCCACGATGAAAATCCGACTTGTAAATTTGGATTTAACTTGGGTGTGACGTCATTCCCAGCTCCGGCTTCCGAATTCCGAGGTAAATGGAACGCACTATAACAAACAGATCAACAATAATAAGGTAGACTTTGTTGCTATACCTGTGCTGCTTCCAGGGCTGATGTGACTTTTGGAGGAGCGACGGCGGCCAGACGAGCCAGTCCCGGGGATCTGCTCCTCATTCAGCTCCCCGTTAGTCAGAGAGCCCCCTGGAGAGCCGCCCTGCGAACCCCCCACTGAGTGCCTGTTACTCCTGCGAAAAGAAAGAAAGACAAACAGAGAAAGAGTGAGAGAGAAGGGAATGTGTAGCAGAAGAAGGGAAAAGTGAAAGAAAAGGAGATGATGAGGAAAGGCAGGAGGGAGGTGCGATGAGACAGCGCAGAGAGACTGTTTTTCATATGCTCCTCCTGTGGATCACCCCACAGCTTTGTTATTAGACCTATTGTTGTTCCTGACTAAGGGAAGTAGACCTGGCACATGTACGAGCGTGTACACGTCAAGACCAGCACGCTAAATACACACACTGAGGTGTCGGCTACTTTTGTTTTCTGAACAACCTCATATTTTCCTAACACTAAATATAACTTTACTTTTCCGACAATAACTTGAAAAACATGTCCAGGACCAAGGAATGCTCAGACAGCCATCAGCAGCAAACCAGATTAAAGGGCTGCGCTCTGTTTATTCGCCAAAACTAGGAGAAGGAGCAGCAGAGGAAGGAAGCAACCATTTCACATTGACACTTGGTGTCTGTATAAATATATCCTTATGAATGTGTTTATGCCTGGGCACTGAGCTCCTCATCATGGGACAACAGAAATCACCTCTCCTCTTGGTCTGTTCGTACACAACTGGATAGAGTTCGACTGCTTCTCCATGACAGCGGCGGTTTGGACTCTTGGCTGAACTGTGCTTATTGCCCCCCTACAATGTTTAGAGGGAAATACCATCCGACCCCATGCAACCCCGCCGCAAAGCTTTGAAATAAATGCAGTCTCCACTATTTATTATCCCACTACCATTCTAGCCAGTGAGAGCAGCTTCTGAAACCACATTCAGGGGGGGGGATAACATGCTGGCACTCTGCATAAGTGCTTCAGTTGACCATACTGGTTCAGGCTTCCTTTACTAGATCTATTTCTTTTATTTTGATTACAATTATGCCTTGGATTTTGTTTTTCACATAAGCACTTTCCAAATAGTATTTTAGAAAGGTTGCGCTAGCTGATTATTGTGCTATTATTCTTATAATATACCATAACATCTGCAGAAAACTAAAATCAGCAGTCTAGCAAACAGTGCTTGGTAGGTGCCTTAAATACTTTTTTAATGTGTGTGTGTGTGTGTGTGCGTGCGTACCTGCTATGTGATCCAGCTGTACTGGGAGTCTCCTCGCTCTGTGTCCTCCTCAGGTTGGGTCTTTCTGACTGCAGAATCTCTGCAAAGACACAGAGTAACATCATCATTGTACAGACACAGATAACCAGCTAATAACTAGCTGTATCAATCACAACACGTAGAGTATGGGGGGGCAGACAGGTTGAGAAAAGGCTAGAAAGTCGTTGCTGTATCAAGATTGATGAGAGTCCAACCTTAAAACATTCCGCAATCACGTCACCAAAGCCAGTTACTATATTAATGTACCAGGACCAGGATAAATCAGGCCTTTACGCTTAACCAAAGACACTACTGGTTATCTGATGGTGGTTACATTTTGGGGAAATGTGCCTAAAAGTATGCACAACACATCTCTATACAGAAGCTCCATCAACATATAATATATAAACATGGGAGTCTTGGGTTTGGAAACAAAAGGGAAAATGAAATCTTAAAAGAGTACTCCATTTATTTCACATTGTACTCCTATCACATTGTTGGACAGTTAAGGTGCCTACATTAGCCAACTACAATGCAACACTAGATTCAGGTGTGTTATGCCAGTAGAGGCTAATGTAGCCTAGAGCAGCTATCCTTAATTATAGATGGAGAGTGGGCTACAGGAGGTCTAAGCTCACTTCTTTCTAACTCCACACCCTCAGATTTTGTTCATTTTCAAACTTGTAGTCTTCAGTCCCAACCGATGCTGACTCAAGTTATTACTTAAGGCAGTTTATCAACTTTCGTACAACTTTTTTGACATGTTGTAGTACTCTCCACCTGTAAACAGACATTGATGTGTAAAATCAGTGGAGTTCCCCTTTAAAGTATCCTGGCATCTCTCTACTGTCAGCTTGGCAATAAAAGCATAATATATATTAATTTTATTAACTTAGTATGACAAAGAAAGACAGCAGCTTGCCAATCCTATTCAAATGAGCATTTAGTATTTCCCTCTCTCTGCGAAGAAGAAAATAACACCCGTCAGTGGATTCTAAATTTGTCACACAAAATTTTTTATAACAATGATGATGGTAAGCGGAATGGCCTCCGTCTGTTTCCAGCGGGATGTCGGGAGCTTTGGTGTCCTTTCGCCGAGACAGTTAGTGTTGTTTTCGTCAACGAAAATTATGACTAAATATCGTCGTCAATGAACCTTTATCACGTGACGAAATCGAGACGAGACGTAAATGCTGGTCATGTGACGATGACTATAATTAAATGTATAATGCAATATTGTTGACGAATAAAAACGAGACTAAATATGGTTTACAAAAAAAAAACTATGCGAAAATGTCCCTTCATTTCCGTTGACCAAAACGAGACGAGACAAAATGTTATAAACATTATTTGGTCTTGTTTAGTCGCGTTATTATTATTATTTTGCAGTATTTCTGTTCCCTGTGTCTGACTTCAGGGGCTGCATCAGGCTGCACTCGGATCGCACTGCGCAGACGACGTTACTTCCTCAAGCCCTGTCGCCGCATTATTTCTTTAAGAAGATGCAGCGGTGAGTTAGAGAGTGAGACGAGCGTAAACGACAACAAACTAAATGAAGTCTGACACAGAGAAAGCTGGGACCGTGGCCGGCCAGCCGGAGTTTGTCTTTGGGAGAAAAAGAATAAACGGCATTTGTAAAAACTTTCATTACATAGAAGAAAATGGGGAGAAATGTGGCCACAAAATCACAGGAAAAAAACACCACAAACCTTAAGAGACATCTCAAGCCATTCCATAATGAAATTGAGGTAAGTCAAGACATTAACGTAACCTTACTTTCTATTTTAGAAAGCTAATGCCAACTCATGAGGCTGTGCTTAATGTGTCTCATTTTAACGTTAGCTTTAGATGTTAGCCACTGGAGCTGAAAACGACTGTGTGTGTGTGTGTGTGTGTGTGTGTGTGTGTGTGTGTGTGTGTGTGTGTGTGTGTGTGTGTGTGTGTGTGTGTGTGTGTGTGAGAGAGAGAGGGTTCTTGGCCAACATTTTGGTTTTGTCTATACTACTAGATACTTTTACTATATTGACTGGATTAAATAGAACTGCATTACTAAAAAAGAGACTAAAATACAATTTTCATTGACTAAAACTAGACTAAAATTGTCGTGGATAATGCTGACTAATATAAGACTAAAATGCTCAGACTTTTAGTCGACTGAAACTTAACTAGACTAAAAAGAGTATGAACGTGACTAAAACTAATTAAAACTAAAATGACAGCTTGACACAAAGACTAGACTAAAACTAAAATTAAAACAGGCTGCGAAAAACAACACTACATGCAGTGTTGGCAGCATTCAACCGGGTCAATTTTTCTTTCTGTATGCGGATCTGACAGCCACATTCTGCTTTATGATGAATGACGCAAAAGTTGAAGAAGCTGATGGGATTACATTTCACTGGAATAGTACCTTGTACGATTTCATGTGACAAAAAAAGAAAGATTGATTAATGTCTCTAGCTGCTACACTGGCTGAAACATTAAAATAATTTAACACTAAAGCTCCCTCAGCAACAAATGGAGTTTCCCTAAGACCAGTCTCTCTTAGTTCCAGTCTCTCCCTAGAGCTTCTATCGTCACAATACTGTCACACTTTGAACATTACACAGAATTACTGGTCCACTGTGAAGAAAATGAGAAAGTTCTTATAGTGAGTCACAGGCCACTTTTTCTGAATAATCAAATTATAAAGACCTGAAAAATGTGGCACGTGTACAGTTTGTGGTTTAATAGAGACCATTCATCCTTGTATGGACTGTGCAGTCTGTACTGGTGTGTGTGTGTGTGTGTGTGTGTGTGTGTGTGTGTGTGTGTGTGTGTGTGTGTGTGTGTGTGTGTGTGTGTGTGTGCGCAGCGGCATGCGGTCTTGGTGGTGTGAGGGAATGTGTGACTATATGCTTAGTCCCAACTGTGACTGAAAACCACAGGTCTACAACATGCTTTTCATTAACACTCACTTTCTCCTTTACACACAAACACAGCACCTTCTTATGTGTAAGACACTCACGCCAGCCTCAAACAGTATCCATATTTACACACAAATATCCTGCTATCTAAAGTAAAGCAAACAGGTAATCTCACACACACACACACACACACACACACACACACACACACACACACACACACACACACACACACACACACACACACACACACACACACACACACACACACACACACACACACACACACACACACACACACACACACACACAGCTGTTTAATGGCTATGAAAGGGTTTCTTGTGAGCAGACCCGATGGACATACAGAAAAATAAACAGTGGGCTTGAGGAGAAACTATTGTGTCATAGCCTGCTCACTGAGTTCATCCCCCCCTCCCTCTTAATGGCACCGGTCTAATTACTAGTCTGGTGTGTGTCCTTGCATGTACATGTGAGTGTGTGTGTATGTAGGTGTGCAAAATAGAATTTCCAATTAGCGAGCATCTTAAGACACAAAAAAACATCTCAACAACTTAACTACACTGAAGATAACAGTGGGCACATTTCAGTTTAGCAGCTGCTATGGAAACTTTAGTTGACTTGTGTAACCCCAGTTCTCTCAGTAGCAAGAGTGAGACATATATAAGTGAATGCTATGAAGGACACTCATACATTTACAGTATGCGTTTAAAAAAAAAAAAAAAAAAATCCAGTAATTTTTACTAGCCATTCTACAATCCACTAAGCACTTGCTGCACTTTAAATACTTTTATATTTATTTATTGTGTATATACACTACCGGTAAAAAGTTTGGGGTCACTTAGAAATGTCCATTCCATCCATTCCAGACAGAATACCAGCTGAGATCAGTTGCTTTGTTTTTTTTAACCAGGGCAGCAGTTTTCAGATTACATTATGTGTTTACATAATTGCAAAAGGGTTCTCCAATGTTGTAGACAGAAGTGGCTGAAGAAACGCTTGAAATCCATGCTTTTTGGTCTAAACGTCATACCCAAATTAAAAGTGGTACAGCTCCCATATACTTTAACACTCTGGGGTGAGCCTGATATCATTGGAACGGTGATTGATGTGGCTGTGTTTGTGTCTTTGAGAAGTGTTGTATTTTGTAGGTTTTTGGCTTTTTTAGTTGCACTTTTCAAATGGAAATAAAAAAAACACACAGACATATCTGTAGAAGAAAAATTTTGGCTTCATTTTTTCTGTAGTAAGCTGAGACATGTGGCTGATGCCCTGTGTTGTCTGTCACCTGTCAGCAGTAAATTCTAATCATTTTACAGATGTATGACTTGGACGGAAATAAAACCCTCCATTCTAGCCTCTGTAACTATGTGTCAGTAAGGCCTAGGATCACCCTGACACTTGTAACAACAACTTGAGAGTGTTACCTTTCCAATGATATCAGGTACACCCCAGAGTGTCAAAGTATATGGGAGCTGTATCACTTTTAATTTGGGTATGACGTTTAGACCAAAAAGCATGGATTTCAAGCGTTTCTTCAGCCACTTCTGTCTACAACAGTCGAGAACCCTTTTGCAATTATGTAAACACATGATGTAATCTGAAAACTGCTGCCCTGATTAAAAAAACAATGCAACTGATCTATCTATAGATAGATCCAGTTTAAATGAGGTTTTACCCTTTTCATTCAGCAGTAACACTGTCCTTGGCAGTACTTCTGTTGCATACAGTTAGCAAGTTACAATTCTTTGGCACATACGGCCTGTCAATGTACAAAGTCTAGCATGATGAGTTCACGATGATGAGTGTTAGACTATCCACAGACCCACCAGTTACTGAGTTTGTCTGTGCTACGGTGTACATGTGGATTCTGCTTCTGGGATGGGAAGTTGTGTATGCATGGAGAGTGTGTGTGTGTGTGTGTGTGTGTGTGTGTGTGTGTGTGTGTGTGTAAGCATCTAACATGTACAAAGCGTTCCAATATTCCCAGAGTCGAAATCTTTCTGCTCTGGCTTCGGTTTCCTCCGAACTTTCAGTACAAGGGTTTGTTTATGCATCCCGCTATGTGCGCGTGCGTGTACGTGCACATGTCAGAAAAGCTGCCAGGGGAAATGAGTAAAACTTCCAAACTAACAGAGGTGTGTTCAGAGTGAGAACACAGAGCGCCTTAACACCACCAGAAGGCAACACACTTCCACCTTTATACACTTATATATATATATATATATATATATATATATATATATATATATATATATATATATATATATATATATATATATATATATATATATATATATATTCAGGCAGCCCACATATGCCTGCACACATAGTGCAGAATGCAAAACACATGTACATGCACACCACAATCACACAAGCTCAAAAACACACGCCGGCATCTACACTCATGAGACCATAAAACGCATACATACAAAGACAAGTGCCTAACTTTAAACCCTGGTTTAGAGGGCACACTTCAGCCCTCTGTTCACTAACCTCTCCTCCCCCCAAAAACACAGACAACCCCCCCCCCGCTACGCACGCACACACACTCTGTCATCTCCGCCCCTGCAAGCCAAAAGAGGAAACCCTCCCCCCCGCACACTGCTTCGGGATCACAGGAGGCGATTGTACTACTGGGCTGCAAGCAAGCAATGAAGCTAAATTACGCAATTCTCAGAAACAAATAACACAAAAGCACGCCTGATGTCTATTATTGTGTGTGTATGTGTGTATGTGTGTGTGTGTGTGTGTGTGTGTGTGTGTGCTTGTTTTACTATATTCGTGGGGTCCAAAAACCGGGGAATACAGTATACTTGTGGGGTCTGCACAGCCTTGTGGGGCCCAAAATGCTGGACCCCACAAGGTTAAAGGGCTGTTTGAGGGTTAAGACTTGGTTTTAGGGTTAGAATTAGGTTATGGTTAGGGTGAGGGTAAGGGTTAAGGTTAGGCATTTAGTTGTGATGGTTAAGGTTAGGGTAAGGGGCTAGGGAATGCATTATGTCAATGACGGGTCCCCACAAAGATAGTGAAACAAACGTGTGTGTGTGTGTGTGTGTGTGTGTGTGTGTGTGTGTGTGTGTGTGTGTGTGTGTGTGTGTGTGTGTGTGTGTGTTAAGAGTTTTGAGATGAGGGCAGGGGGGGCTCTATTCATTTTATGTTAACCTTTGACCCGCACACACGTTTGTTTAACTGCATTGTGAGGACATCCCATTTACTATGTTTATTCTCTTATGTCCCAACCCTCAATGGGAGTTTTTAAAAGAATAGTTCTACATTTTGAGACATATGCCTATTCACGTTCTTTCCTGAAAGTTAAATGATCCTGCTACAGTTTGTGCTACAGTGCTTGTAACCAGCAATGGGCAAAAAGTCAGTCACCAAAATCACTGGTGTGTCTTAAAAACACTCATCAACATCCATCATAAACTCTGTGTATCTTATCCTAACCCAAATCTAAATCCAAACCTAGCCTTCTTCTTCATAATCGAGGACTAGCAAAATCTTGCTGTCCTTGTGTCACAACAACAGCATGCACACACACAAACACCCATAATACACCTCCTCTTAACCTCTCATCACATCTAAACAGTCACAAAGAGACATTTATGCAGCCCATGCTGTGGCAGGCCTTGGCCCTTACTGCTGGCTTAATGTGTTCATTCAGCAGAATACACTGTGGGCTCTGTGTGGTGCTCTATGAAAGACTTGTGTGTGTGTGTGTGTGTGTGTGTGTGTGTGTGTGTGTGTGTGTGTGTGTGTGTGTGTGTGTGTGTGTGTGTGTGTGTGTGTGTTACACAGAGAGGAGATGGATGCATGGACCTGGCTGTGGTTTTAAGAGCAGCTTAATACCTGTGTATTTGTTAAAAACACACCTAGTCTTTGCTTCCAAACCATAAAGGAAAGTAAAATGTTAGCGTAGTGCCTGGAAGCGGTAAATACTGTTGACCTACAGTCAATAGGTCTGGAGGGTTTGAAATTCTTTCTCTAAGGACTATGACGTGAATTTATAGTGGTTTGGGAATTGTAACACATGTGGAGATTAAGTGATCTTTATTGTCAGTGTTAAAGTTCAATGAATATAGGCTGTTGAAGGCTTACATGATAGCAATAGTGCAGCTGTACAGTCAATATATTTGCATTTTGTTAAGTTACGTTTAACAATATTGTTGACATGTGATTCTTGGCAGAACGGAAACACTTCTGACACACTATTTAAACAAAGTCAAAAATCCCAGGCTTTGCTGAAATAATTAAATACACTTAAACCTACATTGTGTAATTTTTTTGAGTTGATTCTTAGCAAAAAACCCTTTGTTCTTTCACAAATATGTGCTCATTCATGTGTAATTACTTTCACCAACTAATCAAAGTACTCTCTTAAGTGTAGAATCTGACATTCAGAACAGTCAGAGTACATACGCGCGACTCGCTCAAATGACAGCCGCCATGTAGCGCCTCCATCTTTAAAATACATTAGCCAAAGAGGGACATACCTCTGCCTTTCGCCCTCTTACACCTATTGGAACCATGACGAATGCCAGGGGGAGATTACTCGCCAGGGAACGCAACACAGCAACAAGACCAGAGTTAATATTGGAGTGGCTAGAACAGCTGTGTGTAAACGATGGAGATACTAAGAGATCATTTTGGGTTCGGCCACCGTAGGAGGAAGGGCTAGAAAGTAATATTCAGTTGGTTGTCATATACAATTTCACCACTAGATGGGATAAATTCTTACACAATGTAGCTTTAAAGGTCCCAAATTGTAAAAAGTGAGATTTCCATGTCTGTTTTAATTATAAAGCAGATTGAGGTGCTATATAAATACTGTGAAAGTATCACATAACGCTCAAGTCACAAAGAAATGCACACAGCCCGTATTCAGAAACTGTGCCTTTAAACAGGCCGTCAGGACTTCTGTACAGTTGTGATGTCACAACTATACGCTATATAGGTAGAAAGTTACAGTGCATTACAGTCATTCCCCGGCTGCAATAACGGTGCAGAGACTCAGAGAACGCAGATGCCTGAAAACCCGGAAATGCTGACCAATCAGAGCAGACAGGCGCTAAAACTGAGTGTTTCAGTCAGAGGGTGAATACAGGTATAATCAAACACACAGTATGAGAAAAAAAATGTGTTTTATGAACATTAAATCATGTAAACATGTTCTAGTAGAAACCCAAAATACAAGTATGAACCTGAAAATGAGCATGAACGTGGGACCTTTAACTCTTATGCAAACTGGGTTCTACTGTTGTCAGCATTTTTGTGTTTTTTTATGGATTGGTTATGGATTACATTTACTTTGATACAAGTTTCCTAAACTCTCATACAATATAGTCACAATTCAATTGTTTGTTTTTCTTTGAGAATATTGTAGCGCTGTTGTCGGCCCTCTCTCTTGTTTTTTTGCGTTGAAATGGGTGTGTATTTTTGTTATATCCTCTTCCTAAACTGCCTACAAGTATCATTTAGCTTTGATCACTTTAAAGGAGTTCTTTATTTCCCATTAAACATGAAAATCGCCACTGGAGATTGTAGTGATATGTAAATTATGTGCACATTGCCTCTCTACGTGCTTCTCGGTGCATTTCTGTGTTATTAACATCACCTCTGTGTGTGTGTGTGTGTGTGTGTGTGTGTGTGTGTGTGTGTGTGTGTGTGTTGGGGTGTGTGTGTGTGCGTGCGTGCATGCAAGGCGGGACTCACTGTCTGCTGCCGTGCTGCCATTGGGCAGCGCGCCCAGATCAACAGCCATGCCGTCCAGGCAGACGTTGAGCTCGCCTCCCGCTACAACCGAGCCTTTGTTCTCCGTCTGCAGCACCAGACTCAGCTGGACGTTCTCCACTAGAGGGGGGGAAGAAGAATGACAGAAGGAGAGAGAGGATGAGTGGTTGAGAATGTAGAGGAGAAAGGTGGTGGGGAGAGGTAAAAAGGTTGAGTTAAAGGGAGGGGAGAGAGTGAGGAAAGACGGAAGCAAGGGAAATTGGACATCCTCTGTTATTGCTTTAAAATCAGAAAACAGTGTGAACCCACAGTGTATTATCTTCCACAGTGATAACAGTGAAGGGCCACCCTGCTTAGATATGTATAACAGAAGAGGTATTAGATGAGCAAAGACTAGCCTACAGAGCGGAGTAACATATCTATATAATGCTGTCGTGCTTTACTTCATAGTGGTTTCAAAAGCGGACGTGCCTGTGTGGAAGTGAAAACTGTCCCATTGGCTACTGACTGAGTTGTTCCATAGCAGAAAGTGCAGATTTAAATATTGTAACTGTATTTTATTCAGGTAAAATGTAGCTTTAGTATAAGTACAAAATCTCACACTTTGTAGTGGCATTAGTATCAAAACTTCTACAATTTAGAATATCCATTAATGCACATCTTTTAAGCTTGGTGGCATATCATGGGAAATTCAATCTTGGCAGGTTTAAGCACCCAATGGACAGTACATCGTACTGCTTAATCTCTTCCAACGAAGGATTAGACAGCTGCCTGTAAATCAGTGTACCAGTTAGTTAGAAAAGCATGATTTCTCCAGGATAGTCACCATTTTGAAAGAAACATTAGATTTCCATAGGAAACCTGAGTGAGTCACTGAAGCTCAGGAAATGGAGGTAATTCTACTGAAGAATATCATCAGGGCTTTCATTACATTTACAGGGTGGCAGACCACCGGAAAATGGTCACTGCTGGACATATGTGATAATATCTGTCCTACAATTCCACCTTAATGGTTATAAGCAGTAACAGAGTTAGTTGATTTCATGCTGAATGACTTTTTTTCAGGAAACATATGAGCCCATCTCTGGTAAAACACAAGATTTAAAGTGCTGTTTTTGCATGGTTCTTTGTGAAGAAACTCAGTTTTACAGATCTTACGATAAAAAATAATTGATTGAGTGAATTTAACGAGTGTTAGTCGAATAAGAATTTCTTTAAATAGAGGACAGCCCTACAGTTTAGGCTGACTAGTTTCAGACAAAGTATTTAGATAATTAACTGATCAAGTTAAAAGTCCCCACCTAATATTTTGTACAAGTTTGGAGAAAAAAATGTCAAGACTGACTTTCACTTTAAGACTAAAACTGTCCAAATTCAGAGGCCGGATCCCCCGAAGACTGAAATAGAATGGACTTAATCCTCCTCAACAGACTCAAAGGCTTCTCCCAACCAAGGTTATAATCGTTAATGAAAACAAACGAAATAACCAAAACAAGGTGGGAAAAAACATTGTCGTTAACTGAATAAAAATAAAAACGAGGCATTACAAAAAAACGATAACTAAACTAAAACTGTAATGTCTGTTTGCAAAACTAACTAAAATAAAATAATCGAGTAAATGTCCTTAGTTTTCTTCTTTGTCGATCTTTCATAGAGCAAATAACGTTATATCTCTCCGACCATGACATTTCCCGTAGACATGTATAGTGTCCGACTGGGAACTCAGAAATTCCGACATTCCATGTCAAATTGAACACAACATGTCCGTGGCTGCGTGCCTCTCGCCTGGCATCATAGCGGTACCGAAAGTCGGAAGAAAGCGGCAGTCCGATTTCATTATGATTGTGTCAGATAAAAACAAGTGCCTTGCAGTGGAAGGTGGTAAAATATGTGGACAATTTATTACAGGGAAAAATCCCACGAATTTGAAAGCACATTTGAGAAGCGCGCACAAGGAGGCTAACCTAGCTCACCTTAACAAGGTAAAGGAGAACGCAAAGCCCCCTTTCCCCAAAACAGAACCTAACCGCGGTAACGTTACGGGCATGGATGTATGGATACAGGGCTTGGATATATGGGTACAGGGCATGGATGTATGGATACAGGGCATGGATGTATGGGTACAGGGCATGGATATATGGGTACAGGGCATGGATATATGGGTACAGGGCATGGATATATGGATACAGGGCATGGATGTATGGATACAGGGCATGGATGTATGGGTACAGGGCATGGATGTATGGATACAGGGCATGGATGTATGGATACAGGGCCAGGCAGCATGACAGAGATAACAGCAGGACAGAGAACACTACAGGAGGGCTTTCACCGGCGACCCGATAGCTGCTGGTTAGTAAATATGCAGGAACACCAGAAGCGGGAGGAAGCGTGGGTTAACATGTGGATTGATACTAGAGATGTTCCGATACCGATACCAGTATCGTCTCTGATACTGCCTAAAATGCTGGTATCGGTAAGTACTGGAGTTTATGCACCGATCCGATACCACATAATAAAGCCCTAAAGAAAATCTACGTTAAAAGTAGTTTATTTATGTTCTTTTTCCATTATAACTGACTGTCAAACTGGATAATAAAAGAAAGTTCTGGGGCATTCATTGTTTGTGTTTGATCATGTTTCACAAAGAGTTTAACCTGAGCCAGACTGACAACAAAGATAGAAATCATATCACATCCATACAGGGATAGTAGTATACAGCTGTTAGAACATAATAAAATATATGACACACTGGTATCGGATCGGTACTCGGTATCGGCCGATACGCAAGTTCAGGTATCAGAATCGGTATCGGGAAGCAAAAAATGGTATCGGACCATCTCTAACTGATACTGGGATGTCTACACAACTGTGTGACTCGACTGACTTCAAAAAGTTTGCCACTTTACTCGACCACAGTTCAAAACACCTGTTCATGTCGGTCTTCTTTAGTCTGCTGGCTATTTAGGTTTTTTTCCTGGAACACGTCACTTACACATTTTGCACTTACTGCGTCTTGTGTAGACTGTTTACATATTTATGACCATATGTAGGCTACATTTTATGTACTGGTGTTATTGTTGAATACATTGTGAATACATATTTCTAAAATTGTATGATGTTTTTGTTGAGTTATTATTACACAATACTTTTTCTGACCTTTTTGAATCCCCCGACAAATAACCTAGATTACAAAAAAAGACTAAAACTAATAAAAACTAAACTAAAACTAAGCACTTTCAAAAAATAAAAAATAAACTAGCAAACCCGCTTTAAAAACTAATTAAAACTAAACCGAATTTGAAAACAAAACGTCAAAACAAAATAAAAATATATGAATAACCTTGCTCCCAACGTGGTTGAGAAACGCAGTAGGTGTATCCTTTGCTATCAGTCAGTTGATAGTTGGAATACAGCAATTACTGTATGACATATGTCATATTTACAAGCTATTTGACATTACGGCTGATTCTGGTTCTAAAAGCGAGGTTATACCATATTAAACACTGTGGAGAAATATATCATAATATTTTATAATGTTTCTCCTGTGTGTTTACTTACTCTTGCCATCGTGTGTGCGCAGTGTGTCCAGCAGGTCTATGGTGGCGCTGCCCAGTAGCTCCTTCCTCAGGGTGTGGCAGCTCCACAGCTTCAGATCCAGACGACTCTGGGGTGTCACATTACTGGGAAACACAAGGCAACATGGCCTGTTAATGCACATCATCAAAAATCAAACAACAATACTGCATGTCAGTAGATTCATCCAATCGGTTTTACCTGAGGGAATGTTTTAAATGAGCTGAGTTTCACTTTTAATAAACTACAATTTTTACAGCTGAAACAGCTGGACTCCCAGGTACAGCACTTCTACTTGTTTAAGTACTCGCTGTGTGTGTGTGTGTGTGTGTGTGTGTGTGTGTGTGTGTGTGTGTGTGTGTGTGCCTCTGCATCTTTTTTTTAACAAAATGCATTATAATAAAATACAGTGGCAAAGAAACAATGGCACATAATAAATCAAAAATCATTTAAACAAAAAAAACATGAATAAAATAAAAGTATAATAAGATAATATTAAATTATATATTATTAATACATAAAATATTATTTAAAAGCAAACTTCAAACCTTCTTACTCTCTCAGGCATTTGTTTAAGTACTGTGTGTGTGTGTGTGTGTGTGTGTGTGTGTGTAATGGTGTTTTTCTCACAGGGTGAGGTCTTCATTCCACTGAAGTTCAAGGTGTCCACTGCGTTTGCCTGTTTTTTTGGTTTCACTGGACAGGCCGTCTGCAGTCACCTCGACAAAGGAGCTAAGTCTTGAGTGACGGTTTGGCAGCTTGGGAGACTGGGGCTTCGCTGAAACCACTGAACATGCGCACAAACGCACAAACACACACACATTTAGAAAAAAAAAAAACAGAATATATTAGAATTGTAAAATGTGTTTTTTTTTGTAAAACTGGTTAATCTAAAATATAGTTAGAGTTGGCCAGAGTGTCACAAAGAAAAGGCTATAACTGAATATACTTTGATACACACTGTGTGACTGTGGCCACAGTCCAACCACAATAAGGAAATGTATTTTTATTTCATGTGTGTCTTACAGGTCAAAGGTTTAGCTTTCATATCCACAACACTTCATCCACAATTTCTTTTAAATGACATGCTGCCCACCTCTGTGCCAACCAGTGAGATTGAGCCCCTACAATTAGGCCATTGGCAAACACAAGGCCTTTAATTTATGTATCTAACAGAGGGAACACAAACCAGCTTATCCACAACACAGCAGACAGGATCCTCACGTCAGACTTTAAATACTTAAGTGCCTCAAAAGTAAAATAAGGAATCTTTTTAGATTTTTTTTTAGACATGTTGTCTTTAAAGCACTTCTGCCTTGCTCAGTGACTACGATCCAGTCAGACCCCATGATATTAGGTGGTAGTTATCTACAGCAACTGTAGAATAAGATCTCGATCTTGTGAAGGTGCTTTAAATTAGTCTGCTACTCTGGAACAAACTGCCAGACGACCGGAGATCTGTCACAACTGTATCCTAATTCAAAAAAGCAAACTGAAAATGTATCTTTTTTTTCAGTCTTATGATCAGTTTCTATATTTGTCTGTCTGTGTGTATGTGATAAGCCCCTTTCCTGCATGCACTGCAAACCTGAAATTATCTAGACATTACCCAGCGGAGCTGCATGTGAGAGCGCAAATGTCCAAATCAGTCAGCATAATCCGCGGCATGTCCTGTCGGCTGTACGCCCGAAACAGCGCCCATCCCTCGTCTAAACCAAACGTATTTCCAGAATGTCAGAATCCAGCTGACTTGGACAATCTCCTGTTGTGTGCTACATGTGTGAAAGAGAACCTCAGGACTATGTCGGGACCTGATTACTCTGCCATTGTCAGGAGTTCATAGGTAAAAACAATTAGGAACCTTCTAATACCGCAGAGTACAAAGACTGTTTGTAATCTGCAAAGCAGGAAAATATTATTTGGATTTGAATGGTCTGTGCCTTGCTGTACCATCTACCTCTGAAGTCTTGGCACTTTCACATCTCAAGTAGTTACTTTGTTAGGTGCTAAAGGTCAGCTATGTGACACAATATAACGTACTGTTATCAAAGCCTCATATACCAGTGGAAAATAAAAACCTCTCTTGGATCAACATTTAAAAATGTTTTCAGATATCAGTTATCCATCAGATTGTTTACTTCTTTTTCTAATAGGCTTGTTCTTCTTCTTCTTGTTCCACGAGTTACATTACATTTACATTTAGCTGATGCTTTTATCCAAAGGGATTTCCATTCACACATCGATGGCGCAGCATCAGGAGCAATTTGGTAATCAGTGTCTTGCCCAAGGACACTTGGACATGAAGACTGCAGGGGCTAGGGATCGTATTGCATCAGCCTAACCAAGTCCTTAACTTTTTTGCAGTTCACTGGGAGGATGCCAATCGCCAACAATAATTTGTTAATTCAGTCAGAATTAAAGATATTAAATATTTTGCTTTTGTCAGCGTCCCCGTCACTATAGTATACCTTTTCTGCAGTTTGTATAAAAAATGTCAACATACTACATGTTCTATACTAACAGGGAATTATACAATACTTCACCACCTTCAGATATCAATCAAACTGCAACTTTAAAATGCCGCTGCCTATTAAGCTAAACAAAAAGAGTGCATTGCCTTTTGGGAAAATAGGGTCCAACTGTTTTTTATGCATACTGATTGTTTTAAGTACACTTTACATACTCAAAACCTGCTTATAATTAGTATGTTGTATGGATTTGGGATGCAACTTGGGTGTTGCTGGAAAAGCAAACAAATAGAAACCTCGCCATCTAGTGGAAGCAAGAAAAAAAACATCTGTGGTACAACTTTCATTCATTTACATGAGACTGGGGTCTAGGAAAATAATTTCATTGTCACAATGGGGCCTCAATGTTAGCTAATACCAGCCATAAAACTTGTATGTGAACAATGGAGGGAAGTGTTCCCAGTGCAGGCCTGGTGGAACGTTGCATGACTTTTCAAGGACTTTCAATGCCTTCAATAGAGAGCTTCTGCAGCCTAAAAACACTACAGGTTAATGATTTTTAATGGGGAATCTGTGTTCTCACCAGTTGAACTGTAACAACCTAAAAAAGAATATGCATCAAACAAGTTGTACAACTGCTGTTGTTGTTATACTCGTGTAAAATGTAACTTCCTGATTAATTCCTTAATTTACACACTAAAAAAGGTACCAAAAAGTGAGGCAAGCTCTCACCTTTGACATTTCTTTTGAGACAACTGTTTAGCTGAGATGTGAGTGTTCCCGGGAGAGAAGAGCAGGAAAAACGTGGCACAACGTCGTGTTGTTTGTGTATGTAGTTTTTTTATGCATGTGTGGCTTCCTACAGAGAACTGATGACACTCTCCGACCCTTTCTGAATACACCTCTCTACATTTCGTGATGTTTCACTAAAACGCAGCACTATTGAAAGCTCTACAACTCTGGTAAAAGACTACAGCTGGGCTAAGACAGGCTTAGTAGCTTTGAATTCTTGTAGGCCTGCTGAGAATCTTGTTACAGCATGTGTCAGTCAAATGAGAGCCGATTTGTTCATCCTGAATCACTTCTGGATTGCAAACTTAGGAAGACACAGCCTGGCAGTGTTTCTCAGGGTACGTCTGATCAGGATTGGTGGTTGGTTGGATGAATAAATGATGACAGAGAGAAAGGCTTCTGTATGTACTTCTTCCTTTCACAGACAAGACATTAGCAGACCTCTAAAGAGGAGAAGTACATAAGAAGTAAGAGGTGGAAGAATCTCAGAAATCCAATCCAATCCAATGTAAAGCACATTTAAAACAACCAGGTTGACCAAAGTGCTGGACATTGACATGATCATAAACACGCGAGTAACAAAACAAACATTTAAAACAAATAATGTACTAGAAAAATAAAATACACAATACAACTTTAAAGCCGGTTTAAAGGCCAATGAATAAAAGTGAGTTTTAAGTCGTGATTTAAAACTGTGAACGCTGGGGGCAATTCATTCCACAGCCTTGGGGCCACGACTGAGAACGCTCGATCTCCCCTATTTTTGAGCCGCGTTCTAGGGACAACAAGGAGTAGCTGGTCAGCAGACCTTAACGACCTCAGAGGAGCGTGCAGTTTTAAAAGTTCAGTGATAGAGACTGGGGCTTGACCATAACGAGCTTTAAAAACAAACAACAGAATCCTGAAATGTATTTGAAAGCAAACCGGTAGCCAATGAAGGGAGGCAAGAACAGGTGTAATGTGATCTCATTTACAAGTTCCAGTAAGGAGTCGAGCGGCTGCGTTTTGAACCATTTGTAATCTAGAGAGGGAAGCCTGGTTAATACCTACATATAAGGCATTACAGTAATACAGGCGAGTTGTGATAAAAGCATGTATAACCCTCTCAAAATCAGTGAAAGATGAAAATGGCTTCAGTTTTGTAAGCAGCCTGAGTTGAAAGAAACTAAGTTTTATAACAGAATTGATCTGCTTCTGTAGTTGAAACTCACTATCCATCCACTAACCACTAATCACTATACTCCAGAAATGGAAGAATCGAAAGTAGGTTTGACAATGAGTGAGAGGGGGTGGGAGGGGTTGAGATAATTTGAACACTAAACAGTGGTAGAGAGCATATCAATAGTGAGGTAAATGAGGTGGTGAGTCAGAGCTCAAATGATCAGCAGTGAATGACACTGAGGGGTTGGGAGTGAACTACAGTAGGATTGAGTGAAATAAGATTGGAAGTGTAGAAAAGAGGGAAAAGGGAAGACCTTAATCACATTGTACTTTATGTATCCTGTTTAAATGAAAATGAGGCCTGCCCCCCACCAGGCCTAAGCCACTTGGAATAATATTCTAAGGTATTTTTAAACTACAGTTACAGTGGGGCAGCTTGGTTGGAAAATGAAATAAAATCCCCAGTAAGCTTTTAGCACTGACTTAATGTAGGGCCCTATGAAATCTGCCCTATAGCTTTTTAAATTCCCAACTTCGCGATTCCGTCCATGATTCTGTTAGCACAGAAACTATTGGGCTTTACTAAATGCTGCCATCAGTCTGGGACCGCATCCGGGCCCTCGTCGGAAAAAAGACACTTGCCACCGTGCCAAACAGATTTTCTGGGGGGGGGGGGGCTGGAATAGGTTTTCTAAGTAGAAATCTGGGTGTAATCGTAGACAGAGATCTACACGTAAATAAGCAAATTTGGATGATCAGCCTTCTAACATCTAAAAAACTAAACTAAGCGGCTCTGTATTCAAATCAGAATCTGAGTAACCATCCCTTGTGTATGGTGCCTGAGGACCTGAGAGAGGCCCCCCACACTGAACACTTTTAACCTGTTCAATACCACATGTTTACTTTTATTTTCTCCTATTTGCCATACCCAAATGGAAAAGCTTATACCAGAAGAACTGCAAGGCCAGAATGCAGACTGCATAGCACTTTTCTAGTCTTAGCGACCACTCAAAGCATTCTACACTACAGGCACCGTTCACCCCATTCACACACACAAATACTGGTGGCTAAGACTACAGTACAATACGAGATGCCACCGGCTCAACAGATAAACATTCACACAGTGTCTTGCCCAAGGACACCTCGACATTTTCATTGCCGTCTTTGTGTAAATCTCCCTTCTTCTTCAATCTTGGATGTTCATTTTTTTCTTCTGGTTTTTGCACAAGCAATAAGGAATTTCCTCAACACGCCCAGTGGCTAGCTGTGAATTCTTCTCACACAATCGGAGATTACACAGACTTTGTACTAGGAAGGTGGAAGGGTAAAAACCCATTTGATATCCAATCCAACTGAATGGACATTTGTGTTTTCAATCCAGATACAGCGCCAAGTAGTGTGTGTGTGTGTGTGTGTGTGTGTGTGTGTGTATGTGTGTGTTATCACAGAAACTATTGAGGCTTTACATTAACGCTCTGTGACTGGCCCCAACCGGGCCGGTGAAAAAAAAAAAAAAGACACTTGCCACCGGGCTAAACAACTTCTCTGGGGGGAAAACCCTGTCTCAATTAGTCAATGAGATGACAAAAAAAAGATCATTACCTTTCAAGATCAACTGAGACTTTTCAATGGTCTGGGCAACGCCAGGTCTGCTCACGCTGGCAGCTGCCATGACCTCACAGCTCTGAAACACAACACACACACACACACACACACACACACACACACACACACACACACAAACAATATTACAACAAGCCTTTTAAAAAAATACAATGTATATAGGTACATTTAGCAGCTGGGCCAAATAAATTTGAATAAAAGCAGAAATGTGTTCCCCATTAACTTCAACTTTATTTGTGTCCCCAAAGGGCGATTAGGTGTGCAGCAAGTATAAAAACATACAAGACACATAAAAACATACAAGTTCTACACACAGTCCAACTGGAACACAACCATAACAGTACGAGGACAAATAAATACCAGTACAAGGTACATGGGTAGCAGCGTCAAAGTCACCTACACAGGGTAGGAACAAGTTCATATCAGCCTACAAAGTTAACACAATATAATCAACAATGACCATCGTCAACAACATCAGCATCCATTACATTACATTACATCACCAACCCCTTTCATCAACGTTTCTGACATCCCCAACACATAGTCAACATACTAGTATATATAACCAACCAATGAATAAAGAAAGAAAGAAAAGAAAGAGGACGAAGTTAGGTAGCCAAGAGATCAAATCAGAGTGCCAAGACTTTCATTAGACCCCATCACCATCACCTTGAGCAAAGTCAGAGATGCTGCCTGCTGGACTGAACGCAAGAGGGGACTGCATATGCAAGGACAATAAGCAGCAAACTCTAGTCTGGAGATATTGTTAATATTGGTCTTTACTTTGTATATTGAGAAAAGGTCCTAACCCTAAAACTGGTTTGTGAGGGAGGTCTCATCCTATCAGTGTAACGTTACTCGCTGCCCTACCAAGGTGACTGCTGTTGGTATCTCAGCCAAAGACCAGACACAACCCAATGATGCATGGTCAGATGTGACCTGGCCATAATAACAGCAAACAATGACGTGCTGTATTAACCGACTGACCAGCCGAGGTCTGTCCCCGACTGGAGACAATCAGCTCGGAGCAACAACAACAAAAGCGCACATCTTCCGTCAACCTTGATGAAACAAGCTGACCTGCGGCTACGCAGCGTTAGCTAAATCCGCTAACGTCACTCAGTAGATGCAGGCAAAACTTCATATAGACTCATAACCATTTAACTGTACCTGCTAAACAGATTTCATTGTCCTCGTATTTAAATACCCTTGGCTGCTGCGCACAAAACACAAACACGGAAGATGATCAAGACATTTCTATGCATCACTGTCAAGCACGGCAATGAAAATATTGACTTCCGGCCCTTTTTTTCCTCCAAACTACAACTCAACTGGCAAACATCGTCACGTTATAAAGTGTTAGAACTAATACAATGCACATAAGAAACCACACACAACATTTTACTAAAAGAAAATGGTAATAAATAGCTCTCCACAATTCTGTATACCACACAATACATGTTGTCCCACCACTGAGGCTTTTATTTTGAAGGGGAAGTCGCGATACGTCCGGTCCGATGTGGCAGATTCTGTCTAACTTCACCCCAAAAAAAGCTAACTGTTAGCGAGCGAGCTTCGTAGGGGGTTTTATAAAATGACATGCCTTTAAAACCTGTTCTAATCACCTGACAACAAGTACAACTGCATTGGTAGTTACGTGGTTCATGTCAGAACACGTTATATCCGTTAAAACACCCTCAAATTAGGCTTAAACGTAACCTTTCCCGTACCTTTTTAGGCTGAGGTCCGCTGCTATCCTATCGCTAGTGAACTTTCATTTCCGCCTCAGTGACAATATCACGTGACCCAGGGTAGGTCTTCTTCATTGCACAAAGGATTGTGGGTCACAATGGTAAACATCATCACCTATTATTATCAATTTATTCATTTCAAATACACAATTCAGTTACGCTTTACATGCAGATAAAATAGAATATACAATGGAATATTATTTAATATTATTAAAGCAAGGAATGAAATGTATCAAAGAATGTATCAAAACAGGAAAGTCAAATATATATATATATATATATATATATATATATATATATATATATATATATATATATATATATATATATATATATATATATAAGTGAGCTCCAAAGTTCAACCAAAACAAATAGATAGATAGATTTGATAGACTACCAAAATTACAGCTCTGGTTTGGTTTCCATATCCTGGGAAGATCTACCTCCTGCTCTGCCCCCTTCCCCATTCTGCAATGCCTATGACCAAATGTAACAGTAACAGGCCGTTGTTTTGAATATAGTCTTGCATTGCCAGACCTATCTTGGTAGCGCTGTGTCAGCGCTGGAGTATGGTCACACACAACTGAAGAAGTAAATCGTTAACTGTGATTAAATAACAAGCCAGATGATTAGACTATAACTAAGGCCTATGCAGACGTTACTCGGCTGGTACACATGGTTTAAATCACTCCACACTTAGACTCATTGAACCATGAGGTACAATCATTCCTTGTATTTCCTGATTGGGTCATGTCCATGAATCTTACGGTAAACTTCGATGAACTAGAGCCCCTTAGCCACATGTTAGCACAGCAGTGTGTAAGCAGCAACCTCTCCTGTGCTGCTGACTCACTTCATGATAACAGGGACCTTTACTTTCTAACTGTGGCGGAGATTGTTGCAGCCTCACCATGTTGCAGTTACATTTTCGGTGACATTCAATATTCAACAATATTCAGACGTACAAGTTTAGGCTAAGCAATACTCAATCAGTTGTTTATTGCATTAACATTATGTACAAGTATAGTGAGAACATTTACAAGCAGTACTCTTTTCCAGTATGCAATAGTTCAATGTATGAGTCTACACCAGTGGTTGTCAACCTTTTTGAGTCTTGACCCCCCTTGAGTGGCCTTTTATTGTGTCCAGCCTAAGTCACACCTGTGCAATAATCATGCTGTTTAATCACCATCTTGATATGCCACACCTGAGGTGGATGGATTACCTCGGCAAAGGAGAAGTGCTCACTGACACAGATTTAGACAGATTTGTGAACAATATTTGAGAGAAATAAGTCTTTTGTGTACACAGAAAAAGTCTTAGATCTTTGAGTTCAGCTCATGAAAAATGGGGGCAAAAACAAAAGTGTTGCGTTTATAATTTTGTTCAGTATATATACAGTATATATTGCTGAATTGGATACAGGTTGTGGATGATAACTCCAGACAAATCAAAATAGATCCTTGGACAGATATGAGCAGACTTCACTGAGCTTTGGATCACAGCCATATCATCTTGGTCTACTTGTAAATACAATTTCTTTCTGACCCTTTCTCCTTGATCACTGCGTCTGCAGGAAAACTGCGCTGGGAAGACCGTGGTCTGATGTCAAGGGTAAAGATGAGGACTGATAATGATGGCGATGGAAGCTGATGTAGTGGTCGTGAAAGTAGGTGATCACAGCCAGAAGAGGGCCCAGCAGCAGACACAGCCACACTAAGCCGTTGCCATAGTTTCCCTGGAAATAGTTTGTGAGAAATACTGCAACCAGAAGCTAGAAAGAGAAGACACAATGTGATTTAATAAAGGTTCTCACTTTGCCCAGCCTATAGTACATGTTACTATAGTAACAGCTCCACACAACTCTCTCTGTATTTCTCAGTATGACTATGTTCACTGAAGACTTGTATCATGTGGGCACGCCGATAGTTTTGTTGTCATTACTTAGAATTCCTCATGGGGGCGACAGAAACTACACACTATAGCTTGAAGTTGGAGGGGCAGAAAAAACATCTACGGATATATATTACTGCATTATAGCAAAAAGGAATACATTACTGTAATTGCGTTACTTTTGTTATGCGTTACTCCCAACACTGTTGCAATTATATGTTGTTGAGGACCCCCTTGTCATCTCAAGGGATTATT
Organism: Zingel zingel; assembly: GCA_023566125.1. Classification (NCBI taxonomy): domain Eukaryota; kingdom Metazoa; phylum Chordata; class Actinopteri; order Perciformes; family Percidae; genus Zingel; species Zingel zingel. Next base: position 24,943,084 of record CM042320.1, read on the forward strand.
CCCAATAAAGAATTTCAAGATGATTTCCTGATCATGACAAACAAACCATGTAACTAACTTTGTTTATCTGCTGTTTGCTGCTGAGCAGGTAGTGTACATTGGGTTTTTACAGCTTTTTTCTCTGAAAAAAGCTCATTGTTTAGCTGCCTGCTGACGCTATGAGGGCGGTGTGCAAAACAGTTAAGTTGTAGTTAAGTTGTGGGCCGGACAGCTAAACAATGAGCTGAAAGTCACTGTAAAGCTCCGCAAAGCTGAGGGCAGATGCAGATATTAAGTGATAATTCCCTGTAGGTTCATCACCACAAGTGACCAATTTTTCACATTGTCACAATGTATTTTACATTGTCATTTGATACATAGTTATTATAAAAACATCTATTACAGTAAATCCAAGGTGTTTTCTCGTGGATCCCTTTGTTTAGTAAGAAAAGAGATAAATAGATTAAGTAGCCAAGCTGAGCTGTTGGATGGAGTTAGTTGCTTTTCTGGTAACACTCAAGTTGAAGTCAAGTGCACTAAGCTGGACATTAACATTGCAAATGTGTATGCAGAAGCCCTCAGAGCCTGTAGCCCCATCCAGGTAAACATCCCCAGCTGCCACTGGTGTGGTATTCTCACCTCAAATAGCATCATGAGGAATATCCACAGACGACAGCTATGCAGAGGCAGAGCAATCAAATACTGTGTAGAAGAGAGGACAAAAACATGGCAGCAGGTTATTATTGCATTGTTTGTTTGGGCCAATAGCCCTATTATCTCTTTACTGCAAAAATGACTTGTAGCCTCTGACCCTCTTTTTCCACTGCTGTAATCTGTTTAAATGATGTTTGTATACGTGCCAATAAAACTTTAAAAAAACAGTTTTAGTCTTATTTTATCTTGATATCCTCTTTCCTGTTAAATGATTATTATCTGTGATCAACAAACTTTTAGTGTCTCCCCAATTAATTAAGTCTGTCTGCCTTTTGTCTAGCATAAGTGAGGTATACCCGCGGTTCCTGACCTGTCGCACAACAGTGTGACGTCATGGGAGCGCCGTAACTGTTTATACTCGCGCGTGGTGGTCACGACACTAATTGCAGTCTTCTACTGAACAGAGGTAGCGCAACCGACTTTGCTCCTTCTACGGACTAGAAGAAGAAGAAAAAGGTAAACAAACCTCAGAACTGGCAGCAGCATTGACGTCAACAACGATTCAATGACCTACTTCGTTGGATCGTGTTGACGTCAATGCTGCTGCCGTTATTTACCTCGGATCAAGCCTTTCATTCACCATAAAAGAACTCATCTTAACCCAGTAAGGTTACAAGAGAGACTAGCAGTCACTCTGAGAGTCCTGGCATCACGTTGCCCTCGAACTCGTCCATGCTTCCTGTTTCCACTTTGTCGTGCGCTGCTGAAAAAAATAGAGTGGTGCACGACCTCTGGTTGCGCACTTTAGATCCTGGCGCGCCAACGAGATCTATGGCATTTTGACGTCACATTGGCCCGCAACAGGTCGGGTGCGGCGACTCTAAAGAGGCCTTTAGTGAGCGTTTGGTTTAGGAGCCGGAGCCAACTCCAGCAGAGTTCACACTTTCTTCAAATTAACGGTATTGGGTCTATGCAAATCTACTCAGATAGTCTTGTGAGTGTCTTCTCAGCTACCAAACTAATGAATCACAATAGTGAGTGTGTTTAGTTAAAGAGCGTTTCATGCCATATCAGACTGTACCTCTAAAAGAGCAGCTGACATCAGGAAGACCAGTAACTCTGCCTGTAATGGGGGTACATTCTTTTCCACCAGCCGAGTGTATACATGTCTTCACACCAGTGGAGACACAGAGCAAAGACAAATAAGAGATGAAAGCAAAAGTCAGGGGAAATTATTTCAGTGAAACTTGAGGCATGTTTCATAATACCTGTGACACCATTTCTGAAAGGGAATATTCCAATTCTCCCAAAAAGTGATCAGAGTTGTAGCATTCCTGTAAATTAAAGGTGAAAGGCCATGAGCCAGCAGCAGAATGAGCAAAAAAAACAAACACAATTTGCAGAAATTGTTTTTGTTCAACTGACCACCAGTCGCCATAAAAATGACGATCACCGAAGCGCAGCAGTTCTGCACAGAAATTCAGGTAGGAGTGACTCAAGAAGAAGAAGAGGAGCCAGAGGAAATGGGTTGGTGCCTGACAAGAAAATATGTTACCAATACCAACACACCACTTAACAGTTATCTCTGCTATCTCTATCTCTATTATTGTGTCATGTACGATGACACTTTTATCTATAATTATCATGACCAAACATGCTCCTCCTCCCGCTCCGTATCCTTGTTATCATCGCCACCATCTGGGACTACTTTCTTCACTGAGAATACATCTGTCTACATGATCGCATGCTGACATATTACACTGTAAAAGAAACTGTAAAAAACAATAATATTCCAGCTGGGGTGCAAAAAAAACAATGTAAAAAAACAGAAAATGACTTTCTTTTAAAAATACAAATCATGTTCTTTAACAATAGACATGTACATTTACAGTCTCTTTATGTAATGTTTTGATATTTTCTTGTTTTAAAAAAAAAACAGGAAAAAGCTGTAAAATTAAATGGAATACATTTGTTTACAGTGTACATTGGCTCAATGCTTCTGGGAATATCCAAATGGACGTATCACCAAGAGTCAATAGAAATAAAAATAAAAATCACTCACCACCAGTCCCACCAGGTGCTCCACTCTCATAGTGATGTCCATACTCTATGTATAAGATTTATTAAAAAAAAGTTAATTCCACAGATGTGGATGCGGTGTTTGCTCTAATATTTACAATTAAGAAGGACTGTGCTTCACTCACAGAGAAGGAGTTTTCTGATCTCTGGAAGATGGGTTCAATCCACTGAGAGGAAAAAAAGAAAATGTATTTAGTATAGTACCACGTAAGAGACTACACCTCTTCAACGTTTTTAAGCCAAGGACCCCTTCTCTAGAGAGAGACGGAGCGGGGACCCCCTACTACATATTTTATAAAATGAAGTTGCATATTAAACTGGACCTACAATAAAAGTCTAAAGCCTTTATACATACCATAGAAAACTAAGCTGTAATACAAATTGTTGGTATTATTTTATAAATCATGTTTTAATATTAAACATACATGTGGCACAGTGAATCTTTAGGATGACCTGTATCTGTGGATAACTAACCTACAGTATTGGCCAGTAGGCCTATAATCAATGTGTTTTCTAACAAATAGGCTGATTTATATTTGCTCATAATGTGTTGGATTCATGTTAAGTTACTTTCAAAAGTTGCAAAGGAACTCTCTTCATCCATATGCCAGATGAAGGTCTAGTACCGAAACGTTGCCTACTATTGAATTTATGATTTGCGAGTTAGACAGCGTGCGGGAGTTTCTTTGCAACTTCTGACTTACTTATCCCCCTCTGACGCACCTGTCTCACTTTATAGACGTGCAAAGTATTATTCTGTACTGGAAAAACTTTGAAAAACTTTTACAATAATTTGGAGGCCCCCGTGCAATAACTCTGAGGACCCCTTAGGGGCCCCGGACCCCCTGTTGAAGATCTCTGGACTATACCATGGCCGAGCTAGGTTTACTTTCTCATTTACATTAGCATGTTTTCCACTAGTCTCTGTAACACATTGACTACGTTTACATGCACATATTCCGGTTTTTGCCCTTATTCCGAAAAAGATGATATTCCGACTAAGCTGTTTACATGGCTAATGAGAGTGAATATTACACTAATATTCCCGTTTACATGTAGCCGTTCAAAACACAATTTTTTCAAAGTTTTCCTGCGTGGAGGACTTGTTGGACTGTGTGAACACAGCCTCCCTCTTTCATTCCTTCATCCAGCTTCTTGAAAAGGTCAGCATAGCGATGTGTGTACATATCCAAAAACCTGTTGATATCAAAGTCTTTGATAATCTTTAAAAGTAGCTGTGTTTCTCCTTCTTATCGGGTCTGCAGCCTTGCAAACTGTTGGCTGGTTGGTTTGTGTACAGTAACCATAGCAACGCACAAAGCTGACGGAAGCGGTAAACAGGCAAGAGGCCGTAAACGGGCCATAAATTGGTTGAGATGCATATTCTGAATGCCCTGTATACATGTCCAAAGAATCCTCTAAAACCTGAATAATACCAGCATATCCCACATGTCTTATTCAGGAAAATGCTATATTCGGAAAAAGGCCTTATTCATAATACTCAACCAGAATATGCTGTTTACATGATCTGTATCAAATTCTGAATATTGTCATATTCAGAATAATAGTGGAATATTGGTGTGCATGTAAACATACTCAATGTCAGTGTTGTAGTTGAGTCACCAACTGTAGAGTCCGAGTCAAGTCTTGAGTTCAAGTCCGAGTCACCAAAGAAGAGTCTGAGTCGAGTCACAAGTCCACATATTAGCGACTCAAGTCAAACTCGAGTCCAAGTCCTGGACTCGAGTACTCCATCACTGTCTATTACACATAGAAGTAGTCAGAAACTTCATCCAACTTCCGAGTCCTATTTCATGAATGTTTGAGTGTCCAAGTCTTCAGTCCAAGTTGAGTCATGAGTCCAGAGAATAGTGATTTGAGTCGAACTCGAGTCCGAGTCCAGCACTCGAGTACTCCATCACTGCACAATGTACCAGTGTTTTCTCATATCGGGTACAGTATCTGCTACTGTACTGGACATGTACTGTATGTACGTAGACATTTGTACCTATTCAGAAGAACATGATATATGCACTTGCAATTCAGACACAACGTGTACAGTATACTACACTACAGATCACACATACATGACATACAATGTTATGATACACTATACAACAAGTAGAGCCGTAATTGTGTACTAGTACATTGATAATATTGATACTACACAGTAACATATTGTACAATACAGGAAGACCTTTAACCAGCTGCCGTACCTGCTGCACAATTCCAACCATGATCTGGATAACGGTCACCTGAAGGTAGAAAATGCCACAATTAACAAGCTGTAGTGTTTTCATCCATAACACCTACATTATATCTGGACACAACTATATCTGTCCCCTTTCAAAATATATCCACTGCATTAATCAAAGGTCATGTTAAAACTGCTTCTTGCTGTGTCCATGTATAGAACCTCTTTAAACTTGTTAATTATACACAGAGCTATGGATCATTTACGCATACAGACATTGATATGCAAATACGAGGCAATTGAGTTAATCTTATGCAATTAATTTAGTCAGTTCAAGTGACAAAACAATTTTCTTTTTACCAATTTAGGGTTGTGAGTTACATTATTTTAGCAGTATATACAATTATGAATTATGGAAGATTTAAAATGCCTAAAAAATAAAGAAAGAAAGAAATACAATGAAATACAATACACATTGTTACTGCATATGTATGTCAATGCATTTACTGTCATAATTGAATAGAAAACATTTGTTAAAAGGACAATTATTTAACTTTTCGTCATTAATAGTTGAAAAAATTGAGAGCTTTTTTCTTTTTCTTTTTTTTAAGCTGGAGGCGCACTGTCCATGCCACGATGAAAAACAATCAACGTTCCAATCACAGCCCAAGCTAAATAAATGTCCTTTTAACATATGCTTTTCATTTAATTATGACGCAGCAAATGCATACATACAAAAGAAAATACAACAACAATGTGTATTGTATTTCACTTATTTCTTTGTTTAATTTGTTTTTACTTCGGCATTTTAAAGCTATAGTAGTTTCTGTCTCCCCCAGAGCTAATTCTAAGTAATGACAACAACACTGTCGGCGTGTCCACATAAAACAAGCCTTCCATGATCGCACACCACCCCCACCCCTCCTCCACAGTTGCTAGTAGCCAAGGAGGACACCGAGGATTAAAAAAACATGATGGACTCTTCAGAAGAGGTCATTATACTGAGAAATCCAGAGAGAGTTGTGTGGAGCTGATAGTCTTAATTAACTTTGTAGCAACTCAACTGGCAACGGTTAGAATGTAACGGACGTTCATTAATATCAAAAAGTTACGCACTAAAGCTTGAAATCTTCCACAGTGAATACCCTCTACAGCCAAAAGATATCTATTTGTGTAATTACTAATATGCACTACTACATTGCTGTGATACAGTTTGTGATTTTTTCTTTTAAAGATGAGTTTTTGGGGGCATTTCCACCTTTAATAGACAGGACAGCTCAGATATGAAAGGGGAGAGAGAAGGGGAAGACATGCAGGAAATCGTCACAGGAGCTAATATTTCCACTGCCTTAAAGGAGAACTCCGGGCAATTTTTACGTACAGTAACGCTATTACTGTACAAGAAACAGGCATCATTTGGCCCGTTTCCATGTAGTTACATAGTCACTGATATGATCATAACCACTACAGTGCTCAATTACCTATTTTTGAGGGGGAAATAAACTTTTTTCGCCGCAAAAATTTCGCCGCGAAAGCATGAACTGTCCTCTGGAGGACATCCACCAGACCAGCGGGCGCCCGTGGATTGTTGGCGGCGGCGGCAGGCGGGGAAGGCGGGGAGGAGGTAGAAGGATATGCCGGTCGAACCTGCTAGCCTGGCTAAGGCAATTAACAAACAGTACGCCACTGCAGAGACTACTATTCACCAACGCCAGATGGATTGCACACAAAATGGATATATATATATATATATATATATATATATATATGCTACAAATACACACAGAACTGCTGCTTGATGATTATTATCGAAGCCTGGCTGAACACACTCACTCATCAGACGGCAGCTAGCAGCTAACTGGGTAGGTGAATTTAAACAATGTCTGAGTTGAAAACGCATCTTGTTTTCATGTAAGGCCCCTGTTCATGTTGCACAGACATTTTAGTTGCATTTTGTGTCTGTTAAGAGGCACAAAGGCACTCTTTATGATATGCCCCCAAAACTGCCGTTTTAGCTAAGTGGGAGCTCTCGGCCTTAGCTGCAGTAGCTACATGATGCTAGCACCGATTCGGCTCGTTTTTTTTCCTATCGACAGTACTCACATACTTATAGCGATCAGGATTAACGTAAAAATTGCCCGGAGTTCTCCTTTAAGGCCAATTTATACTTCTGTGTTAAATCGACACTGTGGGTACGTGCGTAGGTACGTGGAGATACCGACCCTACGCCACACCCTACGCCGTAGCCTGACGTGCATCTCTCAAAACGTAATAACACGTCGCGGCAACGCATGCCACTTGGCCGTGACTTGGTAGCTTTGCATTTCCCCTGACCCATTTCCTGGTTCTCCTTCTCCATCAACAACATGAAATCAAGGAGAGTGTTAACTTCTCCTGCTCCACATTTCTCACCGTGGTCAGAAAGAACAGGGGAGACACTTTGTTTCTCTCACTATGACTCTAGAGTCACTACTCGCTCTGAAGATAATCACCATCACTCTCTCACTCACTCTACCACACACTCCACACACACACACACACACACACACACACACACACACTCCGGCCCTGCTATTCTCTTAAAGAGATCGACTCACACACCAACACACAAGTAGAAACTTCAGGCCACTTATGTAGGCTACGGAGAAAGCTCTGTGTGGAGCTTAAAAGTGCATCAAGCCCTTAGTAATAATAGCACCACTGTTCAGCTCACCATTTCCAGCAGCCTGTGCAGTAGCTTACTGATGCGGACCTTAGGAGTACATGGGAAGTCTCTCTGGTAGCACAGGGTAGGGGCAAATAGGAAATAATAAAGATCTGAAAAAAGAAAAACAGAGTCACAGAGGACAAAATGTATCACTGCAAGTTAATGTGAAGAAATCAAAAGTATCATCTTCTGAATGATGAGCAGTTTCACCTTGGAAAGTAAGCTCCTCCCTGTGGGCTTTTTGTGCAACAGAAACATTATTGTCCCTCTCTGCAAACAGACAGATATAAAAAGCACTAGTTGTTGGAGTAGTTTTTTGTTCTGAAATTAAATCGCAACTTACAACTTCATTTTTTAAATTTTTTTTCAAATATACATTTTGCATTTCACAAGAAATCACAGATGAAAGTTAATTCTGCAGTTATGCACAGCTTTACTATGCCCACCCAGCCCCCACCCTCCACCCTATGGCGCAGTGATGCTCAAAGCAAACATACACACACACACACACACAAAATATACTAATACATAAACATATACATGCCATACACACATACACTACATACCTGCACATACACGTACAAATAAGTAAATAAAAAAGACTATAAAAAATAAAGTATACATACACACACATGCGCGCGCGCGCGCACACACACACACACACACACACACACACACACACACACAATGTACAACTTCTGATGTTGAAAATAATACCTGCATCAGTTAAATGAGCCTGTCGGTACCAGCCATTAGTTTCCTGATATGAATACAGCTTCATCCCCAGAGCAGTGTAGAACCAGAGAGAGAAGAATGCTCCACCTGGTGGACAAAAAAACAGAAACAACCCAGCAATGGTGCAACATCATTCAGAACGTTACAAAAATAAAGTGTCAGGGCTCTGAAACAACCGTGCCTGTAGGCTGGAAAGGTCACTGTCTTTTTTTTAACTCTTCAGTCCATCACTACAAGCACATTTCTTTTGCAGACAAACATTGGTCTAACAGAACCTTACTGCAAAATGTACCGATGATGGCAACTTTTCAAGATATCAAAAATGCTGTAACATAGTTATTAATTTTCTGAAACAAGCAGAAAACAGACTTAACTGATATCCATTAGCTGTTTTTTGTTGCTGCATTTATGTACAGAAAATATGAGATGATGATGATGCACATGTTTAAAGCATAGTTGTTACCTGTCGATATTGTATGCTCATGTACAATGACTGCAGCAGGAAATAGTAGCAGCAAGCCCAGATTTGTGAGATGCAGACGATGACCGTTAGTGGGGGACAGCATACCCTGACAGAAGTAAATGGAACACAAGTGCTGACCTTTCCATGAGAATTATTTTAACTGACAAATGCTTGTTTTTTGTGTGATCAGACAAAGGTAATCATGTATCCTGGTGCAAAATTCATGGACCTTATCACAGGACATGTAGTAATTGGCCATCCTCTGTCTTACATTACATTACATAACAATTTGGTGTGTCTTTCAAACCAAGTCTGAAGGAGTCCAATAGAAGCAATGTATAATCTAGAACTGAATGAGGCGCACCCTCACATCACGTAACATAGTTTTAATATTCCTACAGATCATCCAGTGTAATATTCTGATACCTTTCCCATGTCTTTTTGAGGGCTGTCCAGGCTCCATCCCCCAGATTCTGCATAAGCATAGAATAATACCCAGAAGCCTCATGACCTTTTCCATATTTCAACAACACCTTATCTTTACATTCTGGTGTTTCCGGGCTGATGAACTGGGTCCAAAAATCTCCACTTACAGATGGCAAAGTTGCAAATATGTAAAACATTGAGACCTAGGGATTCCAAATGATCACCTCCTCAAAGGATTTCAATATGCCACCAAGATACAGATCAACAAATTGCTTGTTGATGCATTAAATAAATCAGAACAGCCTTTATCCAAATGAAAGAGACAAAGAAAAAGCACCAGTCTCACCTTTTCCTGAGACCTCTCGAGGAGGAAAGCTGTAATGGCAAACATATTGGCAGCTGAAAAGAAATACAGATATTTTGTTAATTCACAATGACAGGCTAACGCCTAGTTCACACTACACAACTTTAGCCCTGATGTTCCCCTTAGAAACAGTTATTATAGCTCCCTGACAAAAGCCCCAGATCAGAGACAATTCAGTGTTGACTTGTAGAAGCATTCCAGTCTGTCAGGGAGCTACAGCCAATGAGACAGCAAGACAGCAAGACATGGGTTAAGAGGGGTTGCCTGCAACAATAGGAACTTTACTGTATGTGTTTCATCTGAAACATGGTCCAAAGATGTTGTTGCAAATAGAGAAAAGAGGCTATAAATAGTCAAAATCGTGTGGAAACAGGCTTTTTTGTGAGCATGGCCTAGTTGCCTTGTGGGTGATGTAGGCACTAAGTTTTGACAAAAAAGAATATGTGGAATAAAAAAAAGATATCTCTTTTTCTGCTGCACAGACTTTTTTTTTTTTTTTAAGCCTGTCCATCACAAGTCTGACAATGGTACAACAGCGCAATACACATTGTTGAAATGCTCTATTGGATATTGGTATTTGTGCTGCAGTTCTATCTAAAAGAGTTCCTCACCTAATATGAGGTTTACAGATGGCCAGTTGCAGTTGTCCTCAATGAGATGCTCCAATACCTTTTTGACATCTATCAAGAAGCCATGTCTGTTAGGGGGAGGGAAAAAAAATGTATACATGGAAAATTGTATATGGTTTGACAAAAAAAAAAGAGTCTTAACTCAAGGTCCACTTTTTGACTTTTTGACTGAATTTTCCCCCAAGTGAGTTTTACTAGAAAACCACTTGTGCAGTTCCATCTGCTGATAAAGACTGTGAAATGTGGTTGAAAGCTCCAGAACAATCAGTAAGTGGGCTTTGATTTCTCAATGATAATGACCGAACTTTCACTCTCTCTTTCTACTCTCTTATGACAATTGTCAGGTTTTGATTTTATTTACAGTTTGTTCATAATGATTTTAAGAAGAATAAAATTAGAAGCTAATATCAGATTATAATACTGTGCGTATGTGTGGGCATTTGGAAGTAAGGATGTAAAAGTTGATCAAATTCAAGTAAAAATATATGTATATACAGTATGCATGGGTGTATCTATATACTCACTGTATGAAATTCTCCAAGAACAAGTGAGCATGAGTCAGGACCTGAAAATCAGACAGTAAAACACAGTCCGTTAATTAGTCCTAGGTTCTTAAATTGAAAGTACATGTTTGGTAACTCTGATAAATATGTATCAATAAGATCAAAAGGAGGAGAGGGAGGAAACTGACCAGGAGAATGATGATCCAGTTGAGGATGCCTCTGTAGCCGGTGAAGCTGCTGTTGGAGCTCAGCAAAGAGTCTTGGACACGATGACAACTGGACAGAGAGACTGTTAATAGTCATCATCATGCGTGAGGCTTATTTTTTCATTTATTTATCTTTTTCCGATTCCAGTGTGACTGCACCTTACTTCCTCCTCATTTCAAGTCTTGAGTGTGCCACTGGACAGCTATGAACAAGTGCTGGAGGCAGCGGAGAAAGCTTACCAGAGCAGAGCTGCGTAGGCATGGTCTTGTTCACTGGGTGGATCAGCGGCAGAAATGGGAACGCTGTCATAGAGGCCTGCACTGTCTTCTTCAGCCAAGGAAGAGGAGCAGACAGAGGAAAACCTCTTCCTCATCGCAGCCATCTCTGAGTCAGAGGGCTCCTCCACAGCAGGGGTACGTTCGGAGATTTGAATGGTTGAATTCACTTTAGGAAAAACAGAAATGGGTTTATCATATACTTTGTTGTGATATAACATATCCTTATCACGTCTTACCAGATCGAAACATGAAATATTAAGATAATAGCTGCCACTTCCTTTATCTTAGAGAAAGAAAAAAAAATCGTATTAAACTGTATAAAACTTCAATAAATGTTTGGTATCTTTCACTCTATCTCAGGTACAACTTAAACACATATAAATGAGAAACATCTTACATTAATACAGCCAATTCCGAAATGTAGAAATTCCCATCATTATCTTTTTCTTTCACCATGCTTTTTGGGCAAGCTGCAAAAGTTTGATTGTATATAATCATATAAGCTACAAATACATTTTGTGAAAGGGGAAAAACAAACAATATTTATTTGTTTGACTTTGATTAACCTCAATTTAGCCTATAGAATACAGAGAGCTGGGATTATATTTAACATTTCCTGCAATCTATCATTTTGCATATGCTGTGTAGCCATTATCCTTTTTGAAACAATGTCTAAGGGAGCAAAGCAGTCGACAATTAACATGGAAGCTCCATCTTCATAAACATAGAACTCGGAATTCTAACCAAATAGTTTGAGTAAATTACCAGTTTAACGTTGTCTCGCTTATCTAGAGGTACACATCTCATAAGACACAATTTCAGACGTTATCTGAGCGTCAAGTTCCATTGGGTAAATTCGGCTTGCATGCTATCCAATAATATGCCATATCTTGAATTAAAAACCATCCTTTAGTTTTGGTGGCTCAGTTATTCCAGCGACATTTTTTCACACAGATACACCAAGGTGGGTGGTACCCATAGATGGTATGGGGGTACCTCGTCACATCACAATAATAAAGTTGGGGTGTTTATTTGTGTTTTTATTGTTGCTCGGTAGGATACATGTACGCCGAATTAAATAACTGCTTCGACTTATTTAGAACCCATATTGTGTGATTTTAATGTTTTATGGTGCATTTGCTGCAAATGAATTAAGCTTTAAATTGCCAGAAATCTAAATGCAACTCGGCCTGACCTTCTCTAATGACATAAAACAGCTTACCTTGTCACTTCCCGCAAAAACACAGCATCCTCCCTGACAAGTCGAGAGGAAAGTTACATCTCACACCATCTCCTGCTTATTAGCCTACTGTCCGCATAGACACACACATAGATAACATACGGCACACACACACAGCTGTTCTGACCTCCATCTGGGAATGAGATATGGTCAGTGTCGCACTTGAAGCCCAGTTGAATCAAAATATCGCCTCTTCTCAGAACATTCAAAATAAAAGTCTCCTTGAAGAAAATTCGCTTTTGTGCAACGCAAAAGCAAAATAAATGAATCAGACCACTATATTTATGATCTTTTTTCATCCATTTGTAGTAATGTACTTTTTATTTTTATCCTATTTTGATGTTTTATGATATTGTAGCAAATCCATGTAAATAATGGCTCATTATTATCTCGTGTATTTTTAGCTCATTTAGTCAAATAATGTTCAATTGGTTACTAGACAAATCCACTTCAGGAATACCAGACAACCAAAAAAATCTCTTAATAAGAGTGTAAAGATAAAATAAAAACTGCCCGTTCGTTGTCTAATAATTTATCACAATGACAAAATGATCTTGTCAGTCATTAATTACTCCACATGGGCCTCAGGTCTCCAAGGTAACAGATATGATGTTTTAATAGGCTAAGGAATTGTCAGCTAACGTGCTTTTACTTTGAAGCTACAGTCCCCTTCTTCTGGTATTACCCTGTTACTCTGTCTGTCCTTACAAAAACTAAAGAGACTCATATCTTGGAGGTTCTTTACAAAGTGCAGTTGCTGCTTCCACCAACCCAGAACTCTGGCACTGTAGATATTATAATACATATTACATCAATCATAATTAGGATAAAGAAACACACTTTATAGTGCTGGCTTTAGTTGAGATCCTCAGGCCTTATTATGCAGCACTATACAATTAGAAATAAAGACCAATAAATACATGTATTTTCTTCTTTTGCAAAATCACTTAAAACATCTCTCGTCTTCATGTTTCTTCCTTGCCATGGAGTTTATGATTCCGCAGAGCTAATTTGTTTTCCTGCTTGTTTAGGTGTTTGTACATTTGAAAACTAAAAACTTAAATTACAAGTCATCTTAAACCAAATGAGAAATTACTATAAAAAAACACTGAAGTTCCTCATGATGGATTTATTTAAAAAGTAACAAAATAATAATCTAATAGTGTAAGTGTTACACTGCCAATCTGCAGTGTAAATGCAGCCCTCAGTTGATGGTGAGCACGTCGCTCTGGATCTCGTGGCTCAGCTGAGTCTGCAGGTCGCTGAGCTTCTTCTTGAGGACGGCCAGCGCCGACATGACGATGGTCTCCGGTCGCAGAGAGCCGCACGACTCCACGTTGTAAAAGAACCTGTGCAGGGAAGATGTCACAGGTGAGCTGGTGACCTTCAGACACTGGAATTCTGCTTTAACTGATTATACACTAATTCAAAGCAGAGATGCAAAAACATAGTGTTGGTGTCATAAGATTACATATTGCGGCACCAAATTCAGCCCCGATTACGCTCCACATTGGGGCTGCACGATTGGTCTAATCGCAACCACGACGTCACTCTGTGCGATTACATAACTGTAAAAATTGTGCGATTTAAGTAAACAAAAAGGTGTGTTAATATTTTAACTTAATCACTATTTATTATATTAAACCCATCTTGAATGTCATCATTTATACGTAAGTGCATACAAAATGTATTAATTCAATAGGAATTTATATATATTTTTTTTTTATTTAATTTTGTAAAATATTAAAGCTATAATGCGTAGTTTCTGTCTCCCCCAGGAGGAATTCTAAGTAATAACACTTAGAATTCCGTGTCCTCCACAGTTGCTAGTAGCCAAGGAGGACACGGAGGATTAAAAAACATGATGGACTCTTCAGAAGAGGTCATTATCTTCACTCCAGTTTCTACTCGAAAGTCACCGGACGCCACAATCTTCTGAACATAGTCATACTGAGAAATCCAGAGAGAGTTGTGTGGAGCTGATAGTCTTAATTAACTTTGTAGCAACTCATTTGGCAATGGCTGGAATGTAACAGACGTTTATTAATATCAAAAAGTATTGCACTAAAAAAGTATTGCACGTTTGTTTGTTTATGCATTTCTCCTTATGCTTCTTTAACTTGTATGTTGAAGTAAAAAAAAAAAAAAATACACATTTCAAAATTTTAGTGGCCTATTTTCTGCATTTTCCTCGATAGTCAAGTAAACTCATGATACTATTATATGGCAATCGCAGTATTGTAAATCACAATATGACTTTTATTCCAAATGGTGCAGCCCTATTCCACATGCAGTTTATTATAACAGTGACTTGTAGATTTACAATATGCTTCCTGGTAATGTTAGCGCATAGAAACAAGCTGCACGATTTCCCCATTGGCCAACATAATAATAATAATAATAACAAAATCATATGTACAACATGTACCCTCGACAACTCAAGTACGAGGAAGATTCTTTCCTCACCTTTCTGGTTTTCCGTTGGGGTCGTAGGGAGCCTGAACCTCATCCTCCTCAATCTCGGAGTACTCACTCTTCGGCCTGGGAACCAGATTGATGCAGCGCGTCAGTCCATCATTCAACATTATATATTTAACATTATTCCTTTATGAAGAGCCGTACTGAAATGAAAACATACCACTCCTCAGGTCGTGGGAAGACTGTGTGCCTCAGTGCGTTGTCTGGGTCGTACTCAAAGGAAACCCCCGCTGTTGGGTTCCACTTGGCGTGCTCCTTACCAAAGCCCTTCTTGGCGTACGCCCTGAGCCGCAGCTCCTGACCTTTACGGAGCTTCACCAGTAAAATGTCTATGTTGTGTCAGTAAATGACAGAGGAGGAAGTGGGGAACGAGGGAAAGGTAAACGTTTAAAAACGTGGGATGAAATGATGGGAAAACAGACATCTGACAATTATATGGCTAAGGAAAAGACAAACCTAAACTAGGTCTGGGTACCGAATTCAATATTTTTTAGGCACCGCCCGAGTATCGAAAAATGCCTCGTCATTCAATACCCAATTGCAATAGCTAAGGAGTAAACCTCATCAACGTCAGTGAGCCAATCAGCATGCTTCTACCAAGATCTACTAATGTCTGTGATTGGCTGTCAGACGTTACACGTCGTAGAGACACGCAGGAAAAACTCTACGTTACACAGAGACGGCTCACGGAGTTGGAGCTGAAAATATATAGGATTTGTGCTGTAATGCAATTAATTTTTGTCTTAAGAAATTGGTATTGAAGTCACGGTACGGGTATAGGTACCGACATTTCTTAGACCGATACCCAGCCCTACCCTTAACAGCCAGTGTTTACCCCTCAACACAGCTTCAAACTTACCATCTTGTTCAACGTAGTCATTGGGATCATTGTCTCGACTCCTAGAAGTCACCTGGAAAGCCCAACAAAAACATGGTCAGCTGTTCATTCTGTTTCTCCCCCCCCCCCTCTAATGACTTCAGTAAGTGGAGAGAGGACTCACCGGGATGACTCTGGGGTTGTTGGACAGAAGGTCGCGCGACGTGACATGACGCGTCTGGTCCTCAGTGCATCGCACGTCCAGCGTCAACTCGACAGAACACTCTGGGCAAAAATCATCACAGGTACAGTCCTGCACAATGATCGGAGACAGACAGAGAGAAAATGATGTCCGTCCTCCAATAAACCAGGTTTGTTTTTCCTGCATAGAGGAATGTTTGGCGCCCTGCAAAAAGCCAGCCCCAAAGAAAAATCACCAGCAACCACCAATGATAAGAATCTGAGAAGAAAAACAATTCCAATCCTCTCTGAATGTGCTTAGGAACTATTTACTAAACAACCATTGAAGAAGCAGAACATGAATTTGAATATGTGAGCTAATCTCCATTTTATCGTACAGCGTCAGCCTGTACCGGACTCTCCTGGTGATGTATTTAAATATTAATTTGATTTTATCAACCAGTTTTGTTAATTGGGGTTTCATTTACTCAAGCATAATATACATTTTTGTTGAGCCAGGAAAACCCTGCAATAAACAATGTTACAATCAAGAACAAAAGGCCAGGACATTGGCACAATATCGATTATTATATGCAATATTTAGATGGTCCACACACATTTTAATACACAAAGTGTCAAAACATTTCCATGACTTTTTTTTTTTTTTTTTTTTTTAAAAAGGTCCCATGATGAAATTTAAGTATAACATGAACATAACTGTATAGTATACTTCCCTCCAAATGTTAATTTTGTATGAAAATATTTTCAATCTCTAAATGTTCACTCTTTATTATATCAGGCTGGCACCGGCTTTCAAGCAAGAGGGCAAACGGAATCAGTCTATTCTTAATGTATTCGATTATGAAATCATTTCTGGATGCAAGTCTTAAAAACAATGAATGGAGCCTGTACACAACGGCTCTGCAATTAATCAAAATTGTAATCGTTATCACGACAGTAATTATACTTACCCTAGAATACTGCATTTTGTCCACAATGTCATCGCTTGTGAGAGGTATGAGACCTGAGAAACAAAGTAAACATCAATGCTGTACAGCATCCTTTGCAAGTAACAGACCTCTCTGGTCATACAGTAGATCAGATTACTACCATCAAGTTGCATTGAAAGCGTATCCTAAACACTGTGATGCATACCAACTCTGTGTGCAATGAACTCATCGTGCAGTACTGATGAATTGGCATCGATCTGGATCCAGTCAATTGCTGCAAATAAAGTAATACAAGTTTAACTTAGTCGTCAGACTGCTGTTTGAATGTTGCTGATGCAGTCACACCATCTCAACTCTCTTCAACTTTCTCACAGTCATTTCTATGGGACACCAAATAATAGTGTACTTGAGGGCATAAGCGGGATACAGTTTGATTCATGCACGTAAATGATATTTATTAGTTGCTTTTTGCACAGGACTTTACAGTCGGAGGGTGGGCCGAGCCCCGTTCAGCAAATATGCCTTTTTCACAGAGGCCATTTAAGACATGTCACAGTAGGAAAAGCATAGCTGTAAGAAATAAAAAGGTAATGATGTCTGAATTCAAATTTAGCTTACTTTTCATTGAAGATAAAAGCACAGGTCAAACTAATTTCGTTTGGTTTCAGTTCCATTTAGTGTCCCAGTAAGCCGTGCCAGTTAGGCCCTATGTTCCCACATTTCCTTTTTCATGAATTTGTATCAGATTTCAATCCCCCTTTCTCCCAATTTGGTAGCCAATTACACCCAACCTATTATCCACTAGCAATGGACTACAGATATAATGTAACCCTAACCCTAACATAGGGCCGAATGTTAAGAAAAATCTTAGAAATGTGGGAACATAGGGCTGTGGGAACATAGGGCTGACCCCATTCAAATAATTCAAAATAGAATCTAACGTAAAGTCACTATACCTATAGTGGCGACTTCTGACATAAAGACGCGGCGGATAGAGTTTGCGACCCTGAAAAGGAGAAAGACAGAGGTTTTCAGCGCTAACGTTAGAGGTAACAGAAATTGCACTCAATTTATTCATCATTAACGCTGACTGGGAAACATATCACTGCTCAATGACAAAAACATTTTACTTTTAAAACTTTTAATCCTCCCTAAACCCCGGCCCAATGTAACCAAGAACAGCAAGTGAATATCAACTATTTTCTCTTTGAATTGGGACAATGTATTTTGTTATTAAAACGGAAAATCACAGACTTTTGATATGTAACGTTAATGCAACATCTAAACTAACTAACGTTAGCCTGAAGCTAACTAGTGTTCACCTCTAAACGTTACGCCAACTAGATTTATCTTCAATATGCACACACATTTCGTTTACGGGTATTCTCAGTCACAATTAGCATTACATAATTTTAGTGCGAAGTACTTTACTGCAGTTATTTAACGTGCAATGTCTCATAGCATCAGTTTGGGTGAGAAGAATAATGGCTGCTCTCTGCCATACACGCTCTCCTTAAATGGACAAATAAGTGAATACTTACGCCAAATCTGTGTTTTCAATGACAAATTTGACATTTTCGTCTGTCAGTTCTGTTATTTTCACCGTCGGCTGGTTAGCATACGGCATTATTGAAGTTAAATAAGCCTAATATTGACGTTGTGAAATCGCCCACACACTCAACTACCGCTGCTTAGACTTGAAGGCCTCCACGGAAATATTTACCACCCGCTGATTGGCCAGGAAATGTAAATACGAAACTGATAGGTCACAATGAAGTATTGAGGCGGGTCTTTATTTAAAATCCGGGTCACACTGTACCTGTAAGATATTTTTCAAAATAAAAGTGCTAAATGTATTTTATGTAATATGAACTATGTCTTCAACCCATGAAAACAATTTAGAGCTCCTATGTGTACAATCTAACTTAAGTATATTTCCAATTATTTTATGTTTGTAGAAAAAATAGACAATCCAAGTAACAATGCTGCAGTTTGCTTTTTTGTCACAGTTTTACACTGAGCCAAAACATAATAGTGACTTTAAACTATATAACTCTGGAGTTATGTTTGAGTTCAACCTTTATTCAACCTTCATATTAACCACATTAATTAGAACAAACACAAATGTTAAAATATATATACTACTTTATTTAAGGCTCAATCCAAAAAAAAAAAAAAAAAAACGGATCATATTGTCCAAAGGGAAGGAGAGCAGGAGAGTGACATCTTGGACAGTGAAACAAAGCAAAAGCAGTCACTAGTCTTACAGGTGAACAGAAAGAGGCCCATCACTGTGGCCTGTGATAAATAATAGTTTTCTCTTCCTGAATGAAAGCCATAATCAAATACTTTCAGATTCTTACAGTTGATCAAAAATAAGAGCAAAAAGAAATCTGATCTTCAGCTCATGATTCAAGCCAGGCAGTCAGGATCACTGGGAGTGAGAGATGTTTTAGATCACCGCCTCTGGTTCAGTCCTGTTAGGTTCTTCAGCTGTAAAACACAGGACAAACATCAGCCACATTTCTATCCATACATTTAAATGTCTTTACATATTTTTCAAACAATCCAAGCCTTCAGTGTTACCTCGTTAAAACGTAAATGTCTGAATGCATAAATCAGTATAAACCTTCATGCATGACTACTAGTCTATATCCTCAACGTTCCACTTCCGGGATTGCTCCGTTGCCATTTCACTCATTTAGCCGGATATCTGTTACCTTGGGCTTCCTTTGTGTTGGCATTCTAACCTCTGGTGGATTTGTGAGGACTATGGTTAACTGCTCCTCAGATCTCTGCAGGGTAAATCCAGACAGCTAGCTAGACTATCTGTCCAATCTGAGTTTTCTGTTGCACGACTAAAACTACTTTTGAACGTACACATGTTCCACCAAAACAAGTTCCTTCCTGAGACTATTTAGCAGAGGCACCGTGGCTCCGTCTGGAGCTTAGCACCACCCAAGATGATTGTGATAGGTTTAAAGAAATGCCAATAAACCAGAGCACGTTTTTCTCCCATCCCAGAATGCTGTGTGGACTAGCCAGACCCTCCTCCTCCACACCACTGTTGAGGAGGAAGGTCTGGCAAAGCGAGACTACATGACTACTAATATTGTCATAAAGGTTCTAAATTAAAAGCATTGACTGAACTGCGTGTACAGATTTACAAAGGGGAGGAGGGTATAATTACTAATGCAGTGCACAGGCTTTGAAAAGAAGAGTACATATACATGATGAACATGAGGCAAAGACTTACTGTGATAGCAGCTCCCATGAACCCCTGCACCACGGTTTCACCAGTCGACTGCATCTACAGAATAAAGTGGAACACAACTTATAACATATGATTGGAAAGTTAGGTCAAATGTCTTCTGAATACAGGTTAAGATCTGAGTCTGTTTCACTCCCTGCATTCTGCACTCATTGTACACGTACTACGTATTAAAGCATCTTCATCTTTCAGTTTTCCTTTGCATTTGTCCCCATATTAAGGCCTATCTGGGCTGTGTCGTGGGAGAATAACATTTTCTGAGACAGTCAGTCTAAGGTCAGTTATGTAAAGCCCAGTTCAGACTAGGGCTGCACGATATGAGGAAAATATCTAATTGCGATTATTTTGACTGATATTGTGATTGCGATATGATTCACGATATAGAAGGAAATTATCATTTTTGTATCATTATTCTCATTTTCATTGAAAAATGTTAACATTTAAAAAATTTAAATAATTATAGTGTGATTTTTGCGAGGATCTGTACCAAAGAACGGTGTTTTCTGTAGTTTGTAGGATAGGATTTGTAGACCTAGACGTCGCTGCAGCACCACAATACTTCATTCAGAATGGTTTGACACATATTTTGCCATTAACAAATATTGTACCCCCACCTGCGATTTAAATATTGCACTAGTCCATATTGCGATTTCGATAAAATTGTGATTAATTGTGCAGCCCTAGTTCAGACCAAGAAACCGTTTTAGAACGTTGCAGGGAATAGTTGCAGCGGTCGAACCGGCCCGTCTCATCTCGACTCAAGCCAACTGTCGGTGGTCGCCTGTGACTCAGACTGGTCAAAGTCAGTTACTAACTATCTATATACAGTCTATGCTGTCAAACGGTCCAAATGGTGGAGTTTTGGACGGAGGCTCAACGAGCGCCAGCGGACATAGTATATGGTTGAGCGAGCTAGAGAGTGACTACAGAGAGGGAGCGTTAGAACAGTGGGTCAGAGAAATAAAACGTTTAATTATCGCCACTAGAAATGCAACTGTAGCAAGTATCTCACTATCACTGTCCTCATTCGTATTTTAAGACACTACAAATGATAATTAGTAGGGCTGAACCATTAATCGCTTTCAAATCAAACATTTGGTTTAACATTTTTATTATTATAACTTTAGCTTTTGTGATAAATGTTCCGTGTTTGACTGTTCAATGTCCCATGGTTATTAAAAGAAAAACACTTTTTGCTGGCAATTTATATCTATGTTCTCATCCTTGCATAATAATATAGAGCAGTTCTAATGTTTCATGACATGGTTTATCTGTTACACAGTGAATATTGAACTTTTGCTATACTTTAACAAAAAAAATAATAATTGTGAATCAAATTGTAATCACAATATCTGACAGAAAAAAAAAACGCAACTTGATCCCCCCCCCCCCAAAATCGTTCAGACCTAGTAATTAGCTACAAAAAGCCTGAAAAGTTGGAAGTTAGAACGGAGGTACAGAGAGAGTCGTTACTTTAGAGATGATGCACTGCATCGTCTAGTCATATTGGTGTAAACTGGCAGCTTTCACAACGTTGAAGACCGGAGCGTGGCAAGTAGTTTGGAACGTTTTGGTCTGAACTGGGCTAAATGGGTCCACTGATGGGTGAAGTTGGGAAACATAGAGAGGTGGGTATTCCTACATACAGTAAGTATCGATAGGAGTCTTAAAACAACTCCTCAATGACCACACTTCATCTCTTCACCCGTGTTCCTCTTTAATGCTATTTTGTGTAAGCACTCTACCTGTTTGGCAGTGGTGGCCATGTTGACTACATCCTGAATGCGGTTGTCAAGGAAGTTCCAGGTGTCCTGGAAGTCTGGAGAGGAATCCTGCAGCATCACCAGCTCTGTGGTGTTATAGATGCCCGTCAGCGCTGCCCGTTTGGTGTACCAGTTCATCTACAACAGAAAGGGGGTGGGGTGGGGGGAATGTACAGAAGGCATTTTTGAAAAAGGCAAGGCTATATCATTTTAAACTCAATGTGCCTAATATTACACATACAACAATGATTAGTCAATTCATCGATAACATATGCCAAAAATTATCTGGTGTCAGTTTCTTAAATGTGACAATTTGCAGCTTTTCTTTACTTTATATTATAGTAAACCAAATAGTTTGTTGACAAAACAAGCCATTTAAAAAGGCGACCTTGGACTCTGTGACCAAACGATTAATCGATAAATCAACTTAATAATCGTTTAGTCTATATCTACTTCCAGGATGGCTCTGGTGCCGCCGGAAATTCCGGCGGATGTCCCTAATTTTAGTCCTGATGTCCGTCACCTTCCTCTTTCTTTGTGTTGGCGTTCTAACCTCTGGTGGATTTCTGAGGACTATGGTTAACTGCTCCTCAGATCTCTGCAGGGTAAATCCAGACAGCTAGCTAGACTATCTGTCCAATCTGAGTTTTCTGTTGCACGACTAAAACTACTTTTGAACGTACATGTTCCACCAAAACAAGTTCCTTCCTGAGACTATTAAGCAGAGGCACCGTTGCTCCGTACGGCCCTTTGTGCCCTCCAAAATGAGGGACATCTGGCGGAACCTCCAACGGCACTGGAACAATCCTGTAAATAAAACGTTGTTGATGTAGACTACTTTCAGCCTAAAATAAGCTAGAGTAATTAATTAGAACGATGATCCAACTTTTAACTGGAGCTATGATAAGACGTACAGATATACATTTTTTAAAAAGGAACACATGCCAGCTAATCAGTGCCAAGTCGTTTCTTTGGCCATGGTGTATTGAGTCAGGTGTTGGGGTGGGTAACCTGGGACGTGGCAGGCCTGATATTGTGCGGGTGGTGATGAATGGGGGACAAGAAGGTATGAGGAGAAGAAGAAGAAGAAGAAGGGGATCGAGGGTGATAGGATCCACTCACATCTGTGGATCGGTCTCCGGCATAGTACCAGATGTCGTCCACCAGGGTGGACAGGTGCTTCAGGCTGTCGGGGATGTTGTGAGGAAGAAGCAAGATGCTCATCGCCTGAGGACACAGACAGAGGCTGCATCTCATAACCCTTATCTGATAGCTCCTCGACTCCTCGGTCCTCGGCTGAACCGGAAGTTGTTCTGTCCCTCCTCGGTGAAGGCCGTCTCAAAGCTCTTATTTCTACCCCGAGGACCGAGGAGGGATCATCGAGGAGGGATCATCGAGGAGCTATGAGCGAGGATACACGAGAGCAGCCGTGCAGCTGAAGGAGTTGCTAACTCCGCCCATACCGCTGACGTATTCATGTGACACTTTAGAGGAAAAGACGTCTCATGCCCCTAAAAACACATTTGCTCGTTGCCGCTCTCCTCCCATTAATTCCTGGCGTCTCTCCCGGGCCTCCTCGGTAGGAGGGACTAAGGCGCAAGGAAGGGAGGCAAGTGGAGGAGTCGAGGAGGCAATTTAAGGGTTATGTGATGCAGCCAGAGTCAAGGATCAAATGTAGTTTCTCCTTCAGTCCTGACCTCTGCCAGCAATGAGAATCAAAAAACAAATGGAGGGAAACCCAGCGATGGACTGTTCCTTGTGCTCATCGTCATGCATACTATACCTGGGGCCAAGATTCAATGTAGGGGATGACCATCCTCAGTCTGGTCTCTACAGCATCTCTTAGAAAGTCAGCAGTCTTCTTTCGTCTGCAACACAGTTGTTAAAGCCAAGCGCTGAAATTTTCCATTTGGAGCTCAAACTGTAAAGCCCAAACATCAGATTTTATAAACTACATGTGTTTTGGGTGCAGAAATCTTGATGTGTAAAGTAACTAAAGCTGTCAGGTTAATGTAGTGGAGTAAAAAGTACAATATTTCTCTCTGAAATGTAGCCGAGTAGAAGCAGAACATGGCATGAAAAGACTCAAGTAAAGTACCTCAACATTTCTACTTAAGTAAATGTACTTAGTTATATTCCACCACTGTGTGTGTGGTGTGCGTACTCAGCCTGGCCCAGTTGGACCTGGTTGTGTTGTTCAGCCAGGATGTCAGTCAGCTGTGAGTTGCACTGGGCGAGGAAGTGTAGGACCAGGTCTCCGGCTCCGTTATAGAACATACCAGTGGAAGCAGAGGACAGGCCCAGTGTCTGACACACACACACACACACACACACACACACACACACACACACACACACACACACACACACACACACACACACACACACACACACACACACACACACACACACACACACACACACACACACACACACACACACACACACACACACACACACACACACACACACACACACACACACACACACACACACACACACACACACACACACACACACACACACACACACACACACACACACACACACACACACACACACACACACACACACACACACACACACACACACACACACACACGGAGGAGGAGCAGGTTGTAGTGACCAGGGGAAAAGGGGAGCTAGATAGAATGTCAACTTTGTGCTCTGACTGTTAGCTGTACTTTACTTTTTCACTTTAATGGCAGCTCACCTCAGCACCGATCGCAATGGCTTCCATCGACCAGCCGTGCTGTGGGACAAACTCCAGAGCAGCAGTCAAGATTCGAGCTTGAAGCTGCTCCTCCGTTTCGTACTCCTCACCTTGCTCTCCGCCCTGGTCCTGGTAACTTTACACAGACACACAACAAGACATGTTTCAGCATAAATGAAGCACAGAGAGAGAAAATTACTGTTTTGAGCTTCAGTACCCAGAAATCCTGTAGGCTGTAGGGTAAGGTCTGGGGCTGGGTAATGAAAAAATGCCATAGGCAAGATTCCAAGTTGGAACCGGTTCTGGATGCCCAATCCTATAGTAATATTGTTATCGCGATATTCAACAAAGTTATCGCATATTTTCCTCACTTCGTGCAGCCCTACTCAAGATTTGAAGATTTTTGTATTGACTTGGAATTGACCTGGTGTTTGGCCTGGAAGCCTGGTTAGCTGCCGGGTCAGATGTTGAGTCTTCCTGGGCGGCTGCTGCTGTGTCCTGTTCAGCAGAGTGAGCCTGGTAGTGCTCATGGTAGGTTGTGGATGAGGAGGAGGGGGGTTTGTCAGATTTGGAGTCATCCTGAAGCCTCAGTGTCGCCCGGTGGAAGCCGCGACTCAGGCTACTACACTGGGGCTTGGTTGTTGCTGGAGCAGCCACTACTGTAGGGAGAAATATATTCATCAGCTTCAACGAATGTGGTTGGGCGAGAATGTAACCAAACTCCATAATGAAATGTCTAGGTATTCACCGAATCTAGGATTCGGATTCGGCCGAATATTGGGCTTCTTGACTGGGTTATAAAATACAGCAGCTTCAGGTACGGCAAAGGAAGGACTTCATTAATGTGTTTACTGTGTTAATGGACTGAGGATGGGAGGAGGATTCAGTATTAAGTTTTGGATTCGGCAGAATCTTAACCAGTGGATTCGGTATTCGGCCAGACCCCAAAAATCTGGATTCAGTGCATCACTAGTAATGTCACATTTATCTTAAAAATCAAGCTCAACAGTTTCTACAGAAGGTACATATTTCCTCTGTATATTTGAATGCCCCTTTATTAATGACTTATGGGTCAAAATATATATTATATGTAAGGAAATGTATGTTATATTCAAGAAAAAACTAGCTCTAACTCCTGTCGGCTGTATTCTGGGGTTAAATCCTAAACCATTGGGTCTCGGCTGCTGCAGGTGCTTTTCTTTAATGCAAGAAAATGCATTCTTCTCCTTTGGATCTCGGACTCTGTTCCCACGATTTCACAATGGACTCGGAGTGTGTTGGAACTTCTCATTAGAAGCTATTAGCTTCTGGCTCAGAGGCCTTTTTGCTTTTTCGAAATCTGGGACCCCTTCTTGGACTATATTGAGGAGGATGGTGCACGGACCCTTCAGAGTGGCCTCTATGGTTTAGCATGGTCTGAGATCTCGAAGTACATTTCCCATAACACACAATGGCCTAAGTAACCCATTTTGACTGACTGCGTTGAGTATGCCTCGACTGTGCAAACCCTCTGTGTTATTGTTTAGTTTTTTTTGTTGTCTTAGTGTTTTTTGTGGACAAGGGCTCTATTCTTTACTCCGAGCAGCCACTACTGTAGGGAGAAATATAAATAAATATATATAAATAAAGACATTTGTCCCATAAGTTGATGCAGAAAAAGCATAAATTGTTGCATTCAAATTAGAGAATGACCGGTACTGGTTTTTAATGACACCAAGGCAGAGGGACAGACGCAGAGCTGTAGCCGAGCCAAAGTAGAATAACAGTGGAATCGCCTAATCTCCAGATTTTTCTTATAGACTAACTTCTAAAAAAGGTGCCAATATTGTCCTGTTTATTGTATAATTTCTGTAGTTTTTTTTTTCCACCGCAAATTCAATTGACATGTAAATACCAAGGAGGGGATTAAGCATATAGAAAGGCATACAGGCATCTTAGTGCCAATAAAAACACAACGTTCAAGAATCCAATTTAGGAGAAACATACTTTGACAACATGCATGACGCAGTAACGTGTTTCTGATGCAATGCATGTTTAGGTTTAAAACCCGTAGCACCATGTCAACCAACAATTATTATAAAGTGTCAAAAGTCAGAGTCATAATGTTGCATATTCATTTCCTAAACGATCACCGTCTGTTGTGACTTTGGCACGCACAGCTAACTGTAAACACTTGCTCGTTTCTACTTCAGGCAATACATAACCGAAATAATGGACATTAGCTACATGAATACTTTCCCAGGAAGTCTATCATGAAATTGAGACGACGATAACAACAACAACAACAACAACAACTGTCTCACCGCTGGCCAGCCCCCGAAGTGCCCTTCCAGCTCGCAGACCTCTCAGCAGCGCCGCCATATTCATATGTGCTGTTTTTAGGCACAGCAGCGTCACTTTAGCGCGACTCAGCTGTTGAAATACAAAGTCATCAAGCATGCAAGTGTGATAAAGGCGTTCAAACCAAGAAGGCAAGGATGCTGCCTTCAAACTAAAACCCATGACATTACTTTAATTACTTTAATATACTTCAAAAAATTAATTTGTAAAATATATAGGCTGATAAATTTTCACCTGATACTTTGAATGGCCAGAACGATGATGGGTTGTTACATACATATGTTACAAATATTTTTCAGTCAATGGTTACAACGCATCAATGATTTTATTTTGAAAATTTAAACAGGAAGACATACATTTTGTTTAGCTAGTTTGACACTGAAACCTTCACCAATATACAGCATTAGGTAACTGAGCACTATCGATTGCATTTTTCTTTTATTTCAGCGATTTAACCACCAAACGCTTTAAATAACAATCATACAAACAGCTGAGTATATTTGCTTCGTGGGTAGCCGTGTACTGGACTTAACAACGTGCGAATGAACTTTTAGAAGAACACCGGCGTTTTTCTGCGTCACCTTAATTGCTCGATGTTTGCTAACCTAACGTTATGCATCTGTATCAACAAACAAGCTAACCCTTTTACATTTTAAGACCAAAGCTAAAATTAATAGCTAGCTAGATAGCTAGGTAGCTATCTGCTCTCGGATGTCGGCTATCTGCGCTGCTATTATGATAACAACACTATTATTTAAAGGTCGTAAGTAGTAGTAGTAGTAGTAGTAGTAGCATAGTTATTTTTTCATGGTAACGTTACTGACATCGGGCTAAAACGGGCTTCTTCTAATACACTATGATAGCGGTTGTAACGTTAACGTCACTTTGTTATTATCATTTCTGTCGGTTTGGCTGTATTATTATCTCCAGTAACAGACACGTGTCTTCACTTTTAGGTGATCTACAAACAGACAGAGAAGCCATTTTGTGAGTATAACAACTTGAATAAATCAGCACGTCTCTCCGAGAAGTCATGGCAGACCTTGGCATCAAAGCAGGGGACAAGGTGATGCTGGTTTGGACTCAGCCCTCAGCACCAGAAGCCCTGAAACAATATGTAGAGGAACTGGGGGCCATTGTTGGTCCGGACTGCAAAGTGTCAGTGGAGAACATGGAGAGACTCCTGCTGTGTGAGTGACCATAGATAGATAGATAGATAGATAGATAGATACCTTCCTTCCTTCCTTCCTTCCTTCCTTCCTTCCTTCCTTCCTTCCTTCCTTATTGATCCCCAAGGGGAAATTCAAGGTCCGTACAGTAGCTTAGAGACATCACACACAACATACTCATACACACACTAGTAGGGCTTAACGATTTGGGGAAACAAATCTTATTGCGATTTTTCTGCCAGATGTTTAACTAAACATTCACGTGTAACTAGGGCTGGGCGATATGGAGAAAATCAGATATCATGATATTCTTGACCAAATACCTTATTATCTATATTACGGCGATATTCTAGGGTTGACAATTGGTGCTTTAACAAAATATCTTCACACTTAGATTTTAGATAAATAATTATCAGTAATGTGGACATAATGTCTGAGTGTGGAAAAGGCAAATAATAGAATAGCTAGAACAGTCTGGTAAGATCAGAAAAGTACATCACTTTACTGTAATGAAGCCTTTAAAATCTGTAAAAGACAACACTTATGCCATGTTGCGATATTACGATATCCAAAATCTAAGACGATATCTAGTCTCATATCCCGATATCGATATAATATCGATATATCGCCCAGCCCTACGTGTAACAGAGAAATCATGTCAAGGAGCATTATAACATGAGACACCATCAAAACTGTTCTATATTCTTATGCAAGGATGAGAACACACGAACTGCCAGCAATACATGTTTTTCTTTTACTAAGATGGAACATTGAACAGTCAAACGCAGAACATTTATCACAAAAGCTAAACTGAAGTTTCTGACATGCCTCAGTTCAACAGCAGCATCTACATATCACACCTTCTACAATCATGTTAAATAAAGAAATACAAAATAAATGAAACATCCACTAAAAAATAGGACATTTCGGTTACCAATGTAACATTATTCCAGCATTTATTTTATAAAAAAACATAACATAAATAATACAAATGTTAAACCAAGTGTTACACCAAACATTCAACTAAATATTGCACATTCGATTAATTGCGGTCTGCACGATTAGCGAATCGCATTCTTTCAAATTTGGATTTGAAATCAGTTAATCCTTCAGCCCTACACACTAGGCTGGATTTGTATGTAGAAAACGCTTGCTTTGAAGATGCTGGGATTTTATCCTGTAAGCATAAATGAGATTTTGGCAAAAGTGAGTGAACGGGGTTCAGCACAGAGTGTAATGACCATCTCTTCTTCTCAGCCTCCTATCCAGCGTCCAGCTTTGACTGGGTGCTGTCTTGTCTCCTGGCTGACTGCTCCTCCGTCCACAGCTCAGAGACTCTAGCAGAAATGGCCAGATTGCTCAAACCAGGCGGGAAGCTAGTTCTGGATGAAGCAGTTACAGGTGAAGTGTTGTTCTATCTAATTGTACATAGATGGGCACCTGGCTAGTAGGGTTGGGTACCGTTTGAATTTTTACGATTCCGATGCCGAACCGGTACTTTTAAAACAATTCCGATTCCTAAACCGATTCTTGAAAAACTGAAAAATGACATCAAAGAAAGGCTTTTACGTCCATTTTGGTGATCCCAGAGGGAAAATATGGCATGTTAAAAGTAGCCTACATTTACGGTAGCTAGTTAACGGTAGACTACAGAGAATGTGTAATATTTTTACGTCCGTTTCAGAGCGACAGAGGGAAAATATTTCAGTCAACACATTAAGTGGAACCGAAATGAGGAACCAAAATTTGCGTTCTAATCCGGTCCATAGTGGAACCAGGTTTCAGGACCCAACCCTACTGGCTAGGTCACCTGGTAGAGCGCGTGCCCGTATACAGAGGCTCAGTCCTTGACGCAGCAGCCGCGGGTTTGACTCTGACCTGCTGCCCTTTGCTGCGTGTCATTCCCCCCCCTCTCTCCCTTTTCATTTCTAAGCTGTCCTGTCATAATTAAGGCCTAACATGCCCAAACAATTATTCTTTAATTTTACATAGATGTTTAAAGGCTGAAAATGATGCCTTTCTAGAAGGAAAATGGAATGATATGCACCTTTGTGCACCTGATGCCACTCAAATGGCACAGTACCAGGGCTGGGCGATATGGAGAAAGTCAGATATCGTGATATTATTCACCAAATACATCTATAACGATACTGCGACGACATTGTCGGGTTGACAATTGGTTGTATCACAAAATATCTTTTTACAATGAGATTTTAGATAAGTAATCATCAATAATGTGGTAAACAGTTTCAAGTGAAATTATAGAGAACAAAAAGTTTAGCTGTATACTGACTAAATTCATGCACAAAAATAGTGTGATGTTAAAAGAAATCTGCAATTCTTCAAATGATATTCCCTCAAAATGTTTCACAACAGTTCTGAGAAAATTGAGTCAGTATGTGCTTGTTGTTATCAATTATCATATTGAATGATTGCCCAGCCCGACACAGTACAGTACTAGAACTGCTACACAGCACTTTGTTTAACATGGATATAATCCCCAAAAAAACCTAACTAAACTTAGCACAAAAAGTAAAGAAATGTGTTTTTGGTAGATTATTTCTCACAGCAGTGTGTGACCAGGCTGGTGACCAGCGTGAGGAGGAGGAGCCAGGCTGTTATGGCTGTGTATGGTTCTTCCACACGCTACTGAGGCTCCTGTTTTTTGCCAATATGTCTTGTTTCTTTAAACTTCAATCATCCAATCCACCAAACGAGTCAACGGCAGAATAAGCTGTTTGGCATTGGCAGAGAAGATTTGGCAAATTTTTCTTGGGCGCAACCCACATACTCAGCACTGCTGCTCATCCCACAAATGCATGTTCCTTACAACCGGGGCACCATTTGAAAGGGAACTAAACAGGCTTTCCAACGGTATAAGATCTATTGCCAAAAAGCATTGTTACCACAGAGAAATAATCTTCCAAACACAAATTTCTTTATGTGCTTAGTTTATGTATTGCTCAACCATAAATGAGATTTATTTCATGTGCCAGGTGTCTTTGTCCACAAGGTCACTGTGCTGCACTGATAAGGTTGTGGCGTGTTTGACTCGTTTCCGTCTGTGTTCCAGGAGCTGAGGCACAGAGTGTGCGGACTGCTGAGAAGCTGATTTCAGCTCTGAAGTTGTCGGGCTTCATGTCAGTGACAGAGGTGCGTTAGTGGACACACACACACACGGACACACACACACGGACACACACGCACACACACACACACACACACACACAGCGTAAAACTTAAAACATGCCTCTGTGTCTGCGAGTATGTGGTTGTTGTACACATTATTTTCCACAATTGCCCTATTATACATCGTGCGCGGGAGGGAAGTGTTGCCCTTACCAAACCATGAAGTGCAGGCAAGAATATGAGAAACGTAATCCTGTGATCATCCACATGTGGGGTTAAACATCTGCACCAGTGAAATCCTGTTGCAAAATGTCTCCTTTTTTGACCTGTTGACCCTCTGGCTTCCCCTCCATCCAGGTCAGTAAAGCAAAGCTAAGTCCTGAGGCGTTGAGCTCCCTTTGTACGGCCACTGGTTACCAAGGAGACAGTCTGTCTAGAGTGCGCATATCTGCCTCCAAACCCAGCTTTGAGGTGGGATCATCCAGCCAGATTAAACTGTCATTCGGGAAAAAGCCAGGTAGGTTCATTAGCGCTGTTTTCTTGTTTTATTCTAAGCATCATTTTGTCCACGACTGTTCACTTCGAGGCGATCACTCGGTGTCTGTTGGGAGCTTTGTCACACGTGATGACTCGTAAACCATCGGCCAGATTTTGCCAAAACTATAATGTTTGTCATAATGGTCCAAATTACTCTGACTGTCCAAACGGGACGACTACAAAAGGTAAAGAAAAACATATTTTGACTTTAGAGAAAGCAAGTTAAATTAAATTCTTCATTTAAACCTAGAGGTTCTAAAGTGCCGAGTGTATGAATCCAGAACGCTTCCCAGCATAGGAGCTTATTAATGATGTCACCACCCCTGGATGGGGGTGTGATTTTCTCGATTTCCCCAAAGCCTCAGTGATGCAGGGCAGACATGATTGGCCTGCTTATAATGCCTTGCCATGGCATATGTTAAATTCTGGGTACAAATAGCTGTCTTATGTTCAGATATTCTTAGTTTGAGTTGACGTTTTGTTTGGCCTGTATAAGCCAGTCCACAGGGTGGTGACATCATTAATAAACTCTATGCAGGGAAGCGTTCTGGATACATGCACTCGGCACTTGAGAACCTCTAGGTTTAAATGAAGAATTTAATTTAACTTGCTTTCTCTAAAGTCAGAATATGTTAAAGTATAGTATTTAAGATGAATATACTTTTATTTCCATTGTATTGTGAACATTTTATATTTGTTACGTATCAACATTGTTTTTTAATCACTTTTGAACTGTGTGTGGGCATTTGCCCTTTAATGACTGATTGAGTGTAACATCTTGGTTGAGATGGGTGTATCTTCAGGCAGCTAACACGCCTCCCCCCCTTACGCACCTGTTGTTGATTCTTATTAACCCTTGTGTTGACTTTGGGTCACATTGGCCCGTTTTTAAATTTTTGTTTTATATCAGAAAATATTGGACGTAGAAATAAGCGCTGAAAATGTGTAGAAGAAAAATGTAAAAATTTAAAACGTTGGAAAAAGCAAAAACAAATTGTGAAAAAAGGCATCACAAATGTCAGAAAAGTGTTTTTTTCAAGGTTGAAACGAAGACAACACAAGGGTTAAGGGCTTCATTGGCCATTCTCTCCAAGGACTCTGATGAAGATGTAACTCTACATCAAAACGTTAGTCACTGTTTTGCACGTTAAGAAATAAAACTATCAAGTAAGAAGACATCTGTGTTGCACCGGCTATTTTTTTTTGTTACTTTTACACAAGTTTGCATCTTGGACAATCCATTGGCAAGTTTGTAGAACAATTTCTGCTTTCTGGGGTTTATAGTATATACTTTCAGTCT
This sequence comes from Zingel zingel, assembly GCA_023566125.1. NCBI lineage: Eukaryota > Metazoa > Chordata > Actinopteri > Perciformes > Percidae > Zingel > Zingel zingel. The sequence continues at coordinate 24,976,189 of CM042320.1, forward strand.
TTGTGCAACTGGTCTTCAAGTTGGTCCATAGCTTCACAAGCCCAAGGTGCAAAAACTGACCGCTGATTTTAATCTCTTATTTTATCGCTAATCGGTAATTTGCAGACAGGTGTGATCCATCGCAAAATGGAGACATTTGGTTGGATACTGAATGAGTGACAGTAATCTGGTAAATGTGGGGATTGTTTAGACATTCTGTGCTGCGGGTTCATGATGTGTGAAGCATCCATGTTTGGCCCAAAAATTCACTTAATACTTTAAATAAATTCCTTCAAAGTCTTCACTACATATATAATGCAAGTCTCGACAGACCTGGATTTAAACTGCAACAGCTGCAGTGGTTGGCTGAGGCATACAACCACAAGGTGGTAATTCTAGTTTTATGGTATTATGTACAGTCATTGAGTTGCATATTTGTATTTGCTGATGTAACTCATGAACTGTGGTTTCAGCAGAGAAACCTGCTCTGGATCCCAACACCGTCAAAATGTGGACACTGTCAGCCAATGACATGGACGATGATGATGTGGTGAGTAATGGACGTGTACTGGGACACATTATCTCGTGACCACAACGCACCACACGCAGATTTCTTATTCAGACTGTCATGCACATGTCTTTCTGTAAACTGTACTTTATCCCTTTACTGAGTCTTTCTTGTTCCTTCTGTCCCCCTTCTATGTAGGACCTGGTGGACTCTGATGCTCTGCTGGATGAAGAGGACTTGAAGAAGCCAGACCCAGTATCTCTTAAAGCCCCCACATGTGGAGAAGGAGCCACCAAGAAGAAAGCCTGCAAGAACTGGTGAGCTCACCACACAAATGTTTTCAGACCATAGATAGCGTGATAGATTGTAGCTATAACAGAAGGCGCTGGCCTTTCAAACAAAAGTTACGTTTGGACATTTATCTGTGCTCTGAAAAAGATTACATGATGCATAATGTTGTATGTTTGTGTAGCACATGTGGGCTTGCTGAGGAGCTGGAGCAGGACAGTAAAGCAAAACAGAAGACTAACCTGCCAAAATCTTCCTGTGGAAGTGTGAGTATATTTTGATTGGTTTACATTCTCACCATGTTTACTCATACAGGATTTCCTCTCCTGTCATGCCAACCTGTCAAACCGTGTGAAGAACTAACCATTTCAATGATCGTCCTTTCTACGTGTGGCAGTGTTACCTTGGTGATGCGTTCCGATGCGCCAGCTGTCCGTACATGGGGATGCCAGCGTTCAAACCAGGAGAGAAGATTGTGCTGGACAACATGACGCTGACAGATGCTTGAAACTCAAGCTTCACACATCCTACCGCTCATGCCTCAAAATATTACATTCCTTTCCCCCCCGATCCCCACTGAAACGCCCCTAGAGACATGATTTCCTCTGCAAAAATGAGCGGACGTGATTACAGATGTGATGGGGTTTGGGCATCGCAGTTTTCCTCCTGCTGTTAATTATGCAAATGATGGAGAGAGTTACCAAGGGGGTTTCTTTCTATAATGTAAAAGCACTGAAATGTATGTTATTGCGCTTTTTACTTTAAGTTCTATTCACATATGACCCAACTACCCAATGTTCACCAGTGCAATTGAAGCATACAGAGGTCCATAGAAACTGTCCAATTCAAGCTTATTTATGTATGTAAAGGTAAATAATTTGCCAATAAGACATGTTGCCTTTTTGTGTTTCATTTTAATACAATAAACTGAAGCCAGCTGTTTGTTTGTAGTCCTGTTTATTTCACTGAATGTATCCAAAAGTCATCTGATGGTACATTCCATCACTGTTTAGCTAACCGCACCGCAAATGACAATGAGTGGTTCTCAGTGAACACATGCAGTATTCAACATTAATATTGGGTTTGAAGAGCCCAGCGGTGATGTCACTGACCTGCTAGTCCCCACAGTCTGTTCTTAAACAGATAAGCCCAAGCACTGACAACCAATATAAAACATTTCAACAACACACTTGGCTTTGTGAAACAGGTGACCTGTTAATTTACAAAAACTGAAGGTTGTCTCTGGTACACAAACTTGAGTTCCTCGGATCTTTAGCTGTAATGACCCATTTTGCATCCCTAATGGCACTGAACTGACTGACTGAACGTCGACCAGTTACTGACACCCACCTTTGATGTGATAGATTAAATTTGATATGTATTGTAGAATTGCTAACTATTTCACTGGCTGCCTATGGGAATTATAACTATTAAGATAATCATTGGTAACATTTTGGGATGTGGTGGACAGTTTTCATGTCCCACAGTCTCAAAACACTGAATTCTGTTAAATGTTTGGGATGATAATAGTCACATTACAATTTGTCTGATACCGAGACATGATAAAGCCAACTTCAGTCAGTGGGAACAGTCAAACAACATTGGCTGAACCATGGATGATAAATGTGCACACCAAATGCAGACAGAGACGTGAGGTAAAAGCAAAGCATTCAGAGTCTCCGCATCACTGCTGAGACTATACGCTGAAGTCCATCTTAATGTCTCCTAAACTGGGTTCAAAGGTGAAGCTGTAAGACACTGCGGCTCTGCCATCGCCTGAGCTCTCGCATGGTGACCCGAAAAAATACACTCCCTGTTTCCTGTGTCGACTCCACTCACACTCACCCTGCAAGGAAGGCACAGAAAATTGGTCAGAAAATGACACAAACACGCGAGTGACTTGACGTTACAAACAAAGACATTAAGGGAAATTCAGGCAGTTGAGCTGTTTTCAAGCAGTCATGTCATTCTTTGTAGATTCTGCTTTTCTAAAACGTGATGGATTTGAGCTCAACCACTAACTAAAACCAAAGAGGGTTGGTTCTAAAATGACAATTTAAAGTTTTGATTACAAAATTAAAAATTGTGCTCATTCCATTTACATGAATATATCATTGTAACCTCCACCAAGGAAGTCCTGTCTGTCCATCTGTCTGTCTGTCTGTCTGTAGGATTGAAGGGTGTAGCATAGGCCATTACATTTTGAAACTGATCCGAATCACAGGGCGGGTACGTGACTTGCTATTTTTCACGTTGGTTAACATTGCGAGATAAGGCTTTTGTTCTGCATTCATGTGGTGTCTGAATTATTGGAAACATTTCACGTGAATGTTAGTCAGAACGTTAAAGCGTAACTTCGTCTTTTTCAACCTGGACCCCATGTTCTTATGTTTTTGTGTCTAAGTGACTGATGGGAACAACAATCTTTGACATTGGTCCAGTATTAAGAGAGATCGCTGCAGTCGGCAGCAGAGAAACAAGCTACAGTGTAAGTTAATAGGGCAATTGTCCAGCTTGTATTTACCTTCACTAAAGTGCTCGTTTTGCCGTTGACAGGCTCAGATTAATATTCTTAGTGTCTGACAACATTATGGAAAGGATTTCTAAGGAGGTCGACCTTTCTGTTAAAGAGTAAGATCCTTTTTTAAACATAAAAACATCTGCAAAATTGCGTTGGCTAAAGCCACCAGACTCCATGTAAATAAACAGTAATTTTAAGATTGTGAATGGAATTGCAGGCAGTAGACTTAGTGATTAAAGACCTTGACAAATATTGTACTAAACCTCGAACCTGTAGACTATAAATGTAAAAGTGCAAAGCAGCTGGAAAAGATTTAAATTTGCCATACCAGACAATGACAATAACAGATGACCTACATTACATATGTAACATTTAGAGCTGAAACAATAGGTCGACTAATTGGTCAATCGACAGACAATCAGCAACTACTTTAAAAATCAATGAATCATTTGTTGCAAACATTTGCTGGTACCAGCTTCCTAAATGTGAGGATTTGTTGTTTTCCTCCATTTAATATCATTTTTATTTGGAAACCTTCACAATTAATTAAGAAAATAACTGGCAGATTATTTTAGAATGAAAATAATTAGTTAGTTGCAGCGCTAATTCCACTACTGGGATTAGAAAGAGTGAGATGAGTGCAATAGACAACAAAAGACCCAAAATACAGCAAGCAAGAAAAGCTCCGGACACAAAGATGATCAACATGGCTGTGATACCTGCTCACTGATTGGGCCAATCAGACCCGCACTGACAGTGATGTCATCGGTTAGGTGATATTCCATCCACAACGCAACACCATGGCAACGACCAATCCTGACACAGACATTTAAACAGACGGTCAGCTGCAGTGAGAGGGAGTTGTTTAATTCAAATTACAACTTTATCGCGTTATTCCTTGTAGAGGACATTCCTCCTTGTCAGTGGTTCCCAACCTTTTCAGTCAGTTTTTTTCTCCCCAACCATCTGGCGACCCCCTTGGGGGTCCCAACCCCCAGGTTGAGAACCACTACTCTATATAATGAAACAAAGCATTGATCCCATTGTGTTTACAACTCTGGGCCTACTTGTTAGCCAGTATTAGTGTTAACAAAAGTCTATCTATATTCAACCCAGTGCCACAGAACATAACAGCTACTGCTTACTTTACACCCCATAATACTTAATGATAAAAAGTGCAATCACTTGGCTACAAGCCAATCTTACCAGGCTACATTATGTATTTACAAAATGCTGATATATGACAGCTGTCTATATATGAATTATAATATTTTGGCGTAAACAAAGTAAAATAACTATGTAGTCACTGTATACTCACAATCTACTTTTTGTAAGTAGATATACTTTTTACACTATTGTTTTTATTAATGTTTCATTGCAGTAGATAGACTTTGTATGTACCAGCTTTTACACTTTGGCATATGGTTCTTGATCTCAGACTGATAGAAGAGAACTCAGTACCTTATGAAAGGCAGTGAGCCCTGGCTGCTGATTGGCTGTTCAGGGACACACTGTGTGAAGTCAAAGGTCATGACGGCTGTGGCTTGGGTCAGAGCACGGCACGGGTACTCCCAGAGAGGGTGGGGCTCAGCCTCACGGGACTCACGGAAATCCAGAGATCGCTGATGGGACAGACGGGTTATTTTTCAAAGAATTATTTTCCAAACAACACATGATTTTGGAAAACACAGGACCCAAAACAGGACCCACATACTTTTAGCTAAACACCATCAAGATAAACTTGATTTTCCCACAAGGTGGGAAATTGTCTCGAGCACTTAAAGGTGCAGTAAGTGATGCTGTGCAAAGGTTGTTGATATCTGAACCAAAGATCCTCTAAACTAAAGATGGTATGAAACGGTACTCACTTCCTGTCTCCTAAAGGGGCGTGGCCTTGTTTGAACGTGTAGTGAACGTCTTGTGGATGAATGAATAGTTATATTTGAATAATGTATTAATATGTTCTTTTGCTAACGTTAGACACAGCTTAAAGACATTTAGCATCACGGAGATTAGTTTTGTTAGGGCGTTCAGGAACGTTAGCTGACGTTAGCGTCTCTGTGTTGCCAGATCTCGCGAGAATTTGGTCCTGAGACACAAACAGGTCTCAAACAAAGTTCATTTTCTCCTGATGTGTCCATCTGAAAAATGCCATGTTAGTGTCAGAGTGTTCTGGAGATATGTGGCTTCTGAAGAATGGCTCCAATATTTACTTTGTTGCCTGTGGGGCGAAAGAATCACTCTTAATCTGTGTTCACGTTCACTTCTCCCGTTGGAATCAAACACTCAGGACCTGCAGCTAGTCTGGACACAGATACAAGAAACTACTCCGAGTTGGGGCGTCTCGGTTCTAAACCTCCTCCGTTTGAACTCAACTGCCAAACAAATGAAGCCCCCTCCTTCAGAAGCTCCACCCCCCAGATTCACAGACAGATAACTACACAGAGCGTGTGAATGTGCCGGCCGTGCTGCCCCTGTTTTGTGGCTCGTGCACTCCTTTCTGTTTGTTTTGTATTTACACTGCCAGGGCTGTGGATTAACACCAGGGCTTTTTCAGCACAGACAGAAAACGGAGAGCTAGGTGACCGTGAGGAGATATTCACTGAATTTGACCAAAAGTGTATCGGATTAACGTCACTTACTATAGCTGTAACCCATGCTGCGGCCATAAAAAAAACCCACAAACATGCACAACATGATGTTTGTGTTTTTTTTTTAATACAATACAACAAACCATAATATGGCCCTAATGGTGTGTAAACGCAGTGCATAGTAAAACATCGTGCATGTATAATGTCTCCCCGCTAGTGTTTAAACCATGAAACAGCCGCTGAATACAATCATCAGTCCACACGGAGTTTGCCTTCAGTTCATAGCATCATGCTCGGCTGTCATGTGTCACCCTCTGTCTCCTCGTATGTTTCAAGGACTAAATCTGCTTGAATCATGCTCTACCTTCAGAAAAATCTCACTATGATGTCAAAACCCATATTTTGAGGTATCTTTTGTGGCTTTTTGTCTCATTCTCTACACCTCATCCTACAAACCGCAGCAGATGTCTTGTGCAGGTCAAGAGGTGTATATTTTGAACTTCAACACACAAGCAAATACTGAATTTAAGTGGGTGTCCATCTTCTGTCATGAATTCTCCGTTTTCAGATTAAGACTTTTCTTCATGATGAAAATATACAGTTACCTGGAGATTACACTGCATGTAAAAACTGTCCACGAAGAAAAATTTACATTTTACCTGGACCATTTCATCCATGGGCGTGACATCAAAGCCCTCGCATGTTCCACATGGAGCTCTTATCCTCCACAAATCCTAACAAACATGGAGAAGACAAAACTGATTCAACAGTTGCGAGTTGAATGTTTTCTTGAAAGAATAATTAAAAAAAATTGTTAATCACAAAAAAAAAAAAAACGGTGCTAATTTTGAACCTTGGTTAGAGGTCATGTATGAAACTCACCTGGAACTCTACAGCCACCATGTGAAGTGTGGCGGAGCAGGGCAGGATGGTGGCGCGGGGCTGGAGGAGGCCTGCCAGGGCCGTCCGACAGTACCAGAAGAAGAGCGAGTGCCAGGGTAGGAGGCTGGTGCTGAAGTACGGCTCACCCATCAGGACCGAGATCTGGAAGAGACATGCTTTACTCTCACTCCACTGAGATCCACATCTCTGGCATTTTGTCCAAATACCAAACTGTACAAAATACATTTGGGTGGAATGTTTGGCTTCAAACGTTATCAGATGGTTTGAATTCCAACAAATGTACAACTGATCAAATGGAAAGCAACGAGTTAAAGCATTAACTGATTTTGTGGGCAGTATAATAAGCTCATGATGTTCATGTGAGCAGTGAGACTAAACCATAACAGTAAAGGAGCCGTGGAAACCAAATAATGAGCTAAAAGATAGTATAACGCTCTATAGAGCTAAAGCAGCATTTATGCTTCTGCGGCGGCTCCAAGCAGAGCTTTCTCCGTCGCCTACGTAAGTGGCCTGAACTTTCTACTTGTGCGTTGGTGTGTGAGTCGATCTCTTTAAGAGAATAGCAGGGCCGGCATCTATGTGTGTGCGTGTGCGTGTGTGTGTGTGTGCGTGTGTGTGTGCGTGCGTGTGTGGTAGAGTGAGTGAGAGAGTGACATGAATAGCTTTCGGAGTGAGTAGTGACTCTAGAGTCATAGTGAGAGAAACAAAGTGTCTCCCCTGTTCTTTCTGACCACGGTGAGAAATGTGGAGCAGGAGAAGTTAACCCTCTCCTTGATTTCATGTTGTTTATGGAGAACAACATATGCCTAATATTATCAATGTTTTTATCCATAGTGATGTGGTAAATGTCTCAAGTGTTTGATTGTTACAGCCTGTGACTTTAACATAAAGAGGTGTTGTTTCACACTGTAAATTCTAAAAATATATTGATTAGTGCAGCTCCAAAGCCACTCTGTGCAGGCCACAGCTTAATGCTAATATCAGCAGACACTGTAACTAGGGCAGCTCAAATATGAAAAAAATAAAAAATAAATCATAAACAGGATTATTTGGGTTAATGCAGAAATCACGACAACTTAACACAATTACTCATTGGCTTTTGAAAAGATTATTGTAATTAAAAAGCAATGAAAAAGTTAAACAAATCAACAGTGAAAACACCTTGGACTGAGAGATTTCTTTTAGTACTTTACCCATTTGAACTTTTTTTTTTTTTACATTCAGAACACAAGACAAAATAAGAGTTTACTTGCAGAACGTAATGTGTTAAATAATCGTTCTTCTTGTTTACGCTATTATTCGATTAATTGCACAGCCCTAAAGCACGCCACTAAAGTTATTAATAATAACTTTAGAGACAGCGAGTTATTATTTTAATAATAACTTTAGGCCAATAACAACTTTATTATTATACTGTTCCAAAGGTACCTGTTCCCCCCCCAGATCATTACTGGTCAGCTGCTTAGGCCTGATCTCCAGCAGCTCCACGCCTCCTTTCATCGAGTTGGCTTCCAACACCTGCAGAGAAAAGCGTGAAGCATCAGGCCTCGCTCAAACACCTCTGGAGGTTTGTGTCTATGTGTTTATATTAGATTAGTTTAGATAAAATAGACTTTATTGATCCCAAATTGGGAAATTTCAGTGCTACAGCAGCAAATATAAGACACACAGCACACAAACAGAATATACAATACATAATAAATAGGATAGAATACAAGAACTATTCAAAAAATATACACAGGAAAGAATGTACAAACGTATCTACAAGTGGCGAATAAAAATGTACACCCTTCTTAAATAGTATTTAAGCTGCTCCTTTTACTGCACAGTTAATTAAAGGGGACTGTCCACCACATTATAAACTAAAAAATAAAGTTATTGCATGTGGTAGGAATGATTTCCTGTAACGGTCCATGAAACACCGAATATATATATATATATATATATATATATTTTTTTTTTTCTTGGAAAATATACCTAAAAATAATAATCAAAATATATCAAGGCTCATGATGAGGTATTACAGTAAAAAGATAACAGGTATTTACCTGTTCAATAACCTGTTTAGACATCCTGGAGTTTTCCAAACCGTAGACCTAAGTAGAGGCCAAGAGAATAAAAGGACAAGTCAATGACATAGTCTGAGTATTGTATTTGGTTTGGAAAGACACATCATGTGCCCACATGGGCCAAAGAAGAGTACCTTCTTGGCTCCAATCATGTGAGCAAACACGGGAAGCAGACTTCCATCACTGACGCCAAGACACACACTGTCCTCCCTCAGGACCTGGAGGTAACAGATACACAGCAGGGAATCAGACAACAATCCCATCCATTAACTCAGAGACAGCTGTGATGCTTGTGGCCTTCACTTACGCTGCGCAGTGCCCTGACGTAGCTCTCTGTACGCCGCCTGTCGTTGAGTTCGCCGAAACGCGGGCGAGTCCAAACCAGATGAGCCTGGCAGGTACAACAGGGCCGAGAGGGAGGAGCCTCGCTCAGTATGTCCTTCTGGCTATTTGATAATTGCAGAAGTTAAAATGATGGCTATATCAAGCAGTGAAAGACAGATAGCGTACTCCTCATTATTAGACCCCTGTCATTATACACTTTAATAACTACACACTATGAAGCCTTAGTTAAAGGGTAATTTGGGGGTTTTTCAACCTGGACCCTATTTTCCTATGTGTTGTGTCTAAGTGACTGATGGGAACAACAGTCTTTGAAATTAGTCCAGTATTAAGAGAGAACGCTGTAACTGGCAGCCACAGACCGGGCTGCAACGTAACCCTGTAGGGCAAATGTGCATCGTCAATTTGGTCCACTAAAAGTTCTGTTTTTGCCACTGACAGACTCAGATTATCATTCTAAGTGTCTGACAACATTATAGAATGTATCCCTTCAGAGATGGGGATTTTTAAAACCTCTTTAAGACCTTTCTGTTTAACCAGAAGCAGATCTGAGGTCACTAGCGCTAAACCCACCAGACTCCATTCAAAAAAGCAATAATTTTAGTGTGTAAAGAGCCAGCATATCTTAACATGTAAATCAGTAAACAATGTGTTTATTTCAACCTAGAGTTGATGATGGCTGGAGAAGTGGAAAGACGACCCAAAATGGCTTTTCATTGTTTTATTTAGTTTCTGTCGACTTTGAATTAAGTGTATTTTACGATGCTAAAATTATTGTTTATTTACATTGAGTCTGGTGGCTTTAGCAATTTCGTGGATGTTTTTGTTTAAAAAAAGGATCTTACTCTTTAACAGAAAGGTCATCCTCCTTAGAAATCCTTTCCATAATGTTGTCAGACACTTAGAATATTAATCTGAGTCTGTCAACGGCAAAACGAGCACTTTTGTGAAGGTAAATAGAAGCTGGACAATTACTTTTAACTTACATTGTAGCTTGTTTCACCGCTGCCGACTGCAGCGATCTCTCTTAATACTGGACCAATGTCAAAGATTGTTGTTCTCATCAGTCAAAAAAGGACCTTGGAGCAGGAAATACAGTGTGTTGTCTCTCAGCTGTTACCTGTGCGGCTGCAGGCTGTACCACAGACTGTAGTCATCATGGCAGACAGTCAGACTCAGCTCCTCTCCTTCTGTCACTCTGCTCTCCACAGGCAGGAAGTACACACTCTGCATCCAGTGGTCCCGCCACTGAAACACACCACTGGGATCAGCCGGAGGGTAATGGGAGCCTGGGCATTGTAACATTAGCTGTGTTGGAAACCGTTCCCTCATTCACTGTTCCCTATATAAATGTTTATTAAGTAGTAAACTATATCGGGAACGACCAAACCAGATATTGGACACTCACACTCAAAATATTGTTGCGTCAGTAGATGCGTAAAGATAGCGTGTATTTTGATAGTGGACTATATAGTGAATGAAATTTACCGCTGAGAATTGTAACACCACTACAAAATGGCGAACACACTATACAGGGAACTATTTCCGTGATAGGGATCGGTTTCCAACACAGGGATAGTGTCCTATAACTCACTGGAGCCATCTTTGGCTGTGGGTACGTCCAGCTGGGAGCCATGGTGCACACAATGCTTCCACTGGGATCCATGTCGAGGTCCCACCAAGACAGGACTACCTGGGCCCGCCCACCGGACTGAGCCACAAACTGGGAGGAGTGGGACTGGAACGCGCTGCTTACTGGCTTACTGAAATCCACACTGAGGGGGAAGGAACGCAACAGTGGTGGAAGAAGTAATGAGATTCTTCACTTAAGTATAAATTCTAATAAAACACTGTAAAAATACTCCGTTACAAGTAAAAGTCCAGCATTGAATGTGATGTGACTTAAGTAACAGTATGTAAGTATCATCAGGAAAATGTACTTAAAGTATTAAAAGTAAAAGTACTCAATGCAGAACTCTCCTCCCATTGTAGCGTGTGTAATCCAACCAGTTGTGTGTTTAATGGTCTAATCATCTCAGCTGGACTTTTAGGCCGTTATATTGTTGGCTAGTTTACTTTAGAATTAAACATCAGATGTTATAAACTACATGTGTGTTGTGTGCAGAAATCTTAACGTGTAAAGTAACTAGTAACTAAAACTGTAACAGATGAATGTAGTGGAGTAAAAAGAACAAAATTTCTCTCTGAAATGTAGCGGAGTAGAAGTAGAAAGTGGCATGAAAAGAAAAGACTCAAGTAAAGTACAAGTACCTCAACATTTGGACTTAAGTACAGTACTGGAATAAATGTACTTAGTAACATTCCACCGCTGGAAAGCAAGATGTGAAAAACTGACGTTGAGAGATCAGGGAGGACATACCTGAACATGGTGCAGAGAGGGCCGAGCGGGGTGAAGCTGTGAGGAGACACCTGGCTCAGCTGGATGTCACACACAGCATGAGCTCCAGCACAGCGGGCCACAGCGGGGGGTGGGGCCAGGCGCACCCCCTCCACCTCCGCCGGCTGCAGCTGAGCCCAGCTCCACAGCAGCTCTGACTCCACCAGCCGGGCGTAGACGGTGGCCCGGTGAGGGACCGCCTCACAACCCTCCTGCAGGGCGGAGGGACACGGGGAGAAACATCGGACCATTAACTGGGACTGTATGTTCCCCCCCGCTGTCAGCAGTTCATTTCAGCCAGACGGAATTGAACTGACTTTTCAAGTATTAAACACATTCTTAATGTTCATGACCAGGGCTGGGTTTAAAAAAACTATTTTCCAATTTAATACGAATCAGGAAAAAGGTTTATTGCCACAATAACACACTACACACGTGTGTAATTTGGCTTGGTGAATGGTCCAAACATAAACAAACATATTAAATATTAATATGAAATAAACAATAAATACAGAAAACAAATATATACACTGAAAATAAGAAAAGAAAAAAAGAGGCTGAATGGTAAAAGAAATGGGCAGATGTATAGTCCAGGATGAGGGTTAGTGACTAGAGATGGGGAGGGGGGGGGGGGGTTAAGAGTCAGAAAGATCTTATGTAAATGATGCAATATTGATTGATAAAATCCTGAGATCGATCTTTGAAGAGGCTCCGTTTTAAAGCCAGAGTGAAGATATTGGTATCATATGAAACCATATGCTCTAAAGAATCCATGTCATGCTAAATAATGCTTCAAAGTTATGGGAAAATTTGGCAAGGTAAAACTGGCATGGCTAAATTTGACAGATGTCACACCCTCTGCACTGAAGAAAGCACTTGTACAATATGTTTATGGTCACTCAAAACTTACTGACTGTGGAGTTTGTAGAGTTGCATTTTAATGTGCGGACTGCTGTATTATCGTGTTAAATAAAAAGTACTGCTTTGGGGTCAATTCTAGATGACAACATTATTTTTAATAATGCACCAGATTACGGGCGGCCTCTAGCTCACCCAGTACAGGGTTTCTAGAGGTTTTGCCAAGTCAAATTTAAGACTTTTTAAAGACCTTTTTAAGACCTATACCATGACTTCAAAAACAATGTCAGATGTCTGAAAACATCATCTGAAACAATGTCCCGATGTCCTCGTTGGCATTATAGGACTGGTGTCTAGATCGGCTGCAGTATAAGTTGCATGTTGGTCTCATTTGTAGTCATAATACAGCAAATTATATTTGGACTAGCAACAGAAATAACTACAACACAACAGAATAAAAACAAAAACACATTCTAAAGCGCTGCGGGAGCATTTCAATGAGTATTAGAGGTAGTGTTACATTGAGGTAGGAAAATGAAGACCTGTTTAAAATTATTTAAGACCTAGAGCACAATACTTCAGCGAATTTAAGACTTTTTAAGGACTAAAATTCTGATTTTGAAATATAGACTTTTTTAGACCCCGAGGAAACCCTGTAGTAGAGTGTGCTCCCCATGTCGGCTCAGTCCTTTGCAGCGGCTATGGTTCGAATCCGACCTGTGGCCCTGTGCTGCGTCTCTCTCTCTCTCTAATAAAAGGGAAAAGCCCCCAAAAATGGTCTTTTAATAACGTACCAGATTAGAGGGTTCCTTGTACATACTGTAACCTGGATTCCTTGATATTGTCACTGAAATATCCCTAGTCAAATCAATATTAAATCAAATCGGGACCTTGTGAATCGGAATCGAATGGATTCAGGAAATCAGTGGCGATTACCAGACCTATTCGTGACCACTGCAAAACCTAGAGAATAACAGATTAATGTCACTTCATGCATCATGCACACACATTAGCCTTTAATACACACACACACACACCTGGACAAGATTTTGGTGAGCATGTTCATAGCTGGGCAGGGCTCCTTCGCCTATCAGTTCTGTATCAAACAGCTCTGTGATCAGAACGTTGGCCTTCATTTGCATATCTCCATCTGTATTCAATTACAAACACACAACACATATCTCATCAACACAGACACACTCACAAACCTTGTGATCTTGTCTGCAGACCTGTCTTTTAGGCATAAATTCACAGAGAATCACGTTTTGGGCCGTAGAAAAATCACAAACGCATGCAACTTCCACCAGTCAAGTGAATCAAAGGGACACTGATATGAATACAGTGCAGCTGTGTGCGAGTGTCTCTGACCTGGCCCCACAGTGACATCAGTGGAGTGTTTGTTAATAATCTTGATCTTTTCAGAGAAGTCGTTCTTCTCCACGATGCACTGAGCTGCCTCAGCCATGGGCTTAAAAACCTGCGGACACAGAGGAAACGGAGATGAAGCAGGCTTGGCTTTGGGAAATGCAGCCCGGATGGCCAACATGTCAAGGTAAAAACAAGCAAGCGGATCTAGCATGCCTGTAAAATGCCACTAAAAGTAACAGTGAACTTCTGTTTTTACAGTGTGGGACAAAAATGTCCAAAGCTTCAGAACCAGACTTTTCATTTTATAAAAAAATAAAAATCCAAAGCACTGATAGTATGTTGTTTGCAGAGCATCAAGGAAATCCCCAACAACTTCTTGTGCTTTTTAAATTTGTCTTTGTTTTCAGTACATGTAACAACATGTAAATGATGTCTTAGTATAAGTTAGAGTGGTTCAACTGATACAGTGATGTACAGCTAGTGTCAGGACCCCATGACATCACTGGTGGGCAAGGGCGTAGGTGTAGTTTCAGAACATTATAACCGAGGGGTACGGTTTTCTACACCAGACAATTTAATTACACGGAACCTGCTCGACTCGCCTCGACTCTACTTGCCCTTTTTTGGTTTTCCATTATGATAAAAAGTCCCTGGTACCTGCTGACAGGTCCTTTTTTTAGTATCACCTCCGTCTGAGGCGATACCAAAAGGTGACGTGAAAACCTGCCGACTACTGATTGGTCGGAGAGAATCGTCACTAATCACTGCGTCATCATTGCTATAGCGACAGACGGGGGTGTCCTGAACAAACACGCCATTTTTAAATAGTTTAGCCATGGGTGGTTTTTTGCTTCTTTAGAAACTAAATGTGTCTTCTGACAAACAGCCACATGCTGAGAATCAGAAACAACACACCTTCCACATTCTGTGTGTGTGTCGCGTTAGGTCATGGCAGTTTCCTGCGGCGTCACTATGACGACCAGCCACGCTCGCCTCACGCATGAGGCGGTACTAAATCTGCAATAGAACAAGGAGGACGGGGCACCGCGGCCGAGCCGAGTAGAGCTGGTACTAGCGGCGGGTAAGCACCAAAACACTTCCATTTCCTGCATTCTGGTGAATTTTTCTGCAAATGTCTTTATTTATGTAAAGGAAATAATTATCCTCCCGTATTGTTCAACATTTTCCGCATATTCAAAACATCACGTTTAAATCTACATAAAAGACCTGACTGTCAAAATCACATGAAATCACATCTTTATCATGTGTTCTTCAACCCCCTGATGTAGCAAAGTACACACAGTTCTTGTTTTCCATATGGTTTGAGGCCCTGAATGGTTTTGGGGTGTGTGTTGTCTTTTATATTTTTTTGAAGGGGGCAAATCTACCTCTTCTTAATATTTGGGGGAGCGGGGTGCCTGGGTAGCTCACCTGGTAGAGCGTGCACCCATATATAGAGGTTTACTCCTTGACGCAGCGGCTGTGGCTCCGACCTGCGGCCCTTTGCTGCAGGTCATTCCCCCCCGCCCCCCCCCCCTCTCTCCTTTCATGTCTTCATCTGTTCTATAAAGATAAAGGCCTAAAATGCCAAAAACATAATCTTAAAAAGGGGCATCTCTACCTCCACTGCATAGCAGAAGTCAGCTCCGGCAGTGACAGCCATCATGGACAGTAGGCCTGTTCCTGTCCCGATGTCCAGGATGATGACCTTCTCACCACGGGCCTTCACCCGGGCTACCGCCGCCCGGATGCCCTGGTAGTACTTCTTATTCTGGAGGCAGAAAGTACATCAGCTGCAATCAATGCAAAGAGTCAGAATGCTATTTCATACAGTAGATATTTGGTTTTCTCCTTTGGAGTGCAGTCTTTCCTAGAAAACACATTAATGATTGGAGTATAAACATTGGTAGTATAATCTACAGTGTGTTTTTTATGCATTCATTAGTATCAGAGGAGTACCGTCTTTAGTTTTGATCTAGGTCTGCACGATATGAGGAAAATATGCAATAGGCGATAATGTTGAATCTCGCAATAACGATCTATGCGAATATTATATATATTAAAGTGTACTGAGTTCTGCATTTCTGCTGTTTTCAGTATTCTGCTAGAATACAACAAAGTGCTTGTTGATTTTAAAACAAATGAAAGAAAAATCATTTCCAACGTTCTTTTATTGAACAAATTAAACATTGAATTGAATATAAAAGGCCTCACTAAAAAAAAGAATGACAGTTTTCTATTGATATTTTCTTTCAACCAACAGAAAAAAAATCTTCTTTTGACTTAGAAAGATTGTGGTTTATTGCTTAAAAACCAAAAGGAAACTACATTGTCTTTGAGTATGTGTACATTTTTGTGGGTGCCTGGTAGGCCTGCACGATTCGGATTTAGCTTAGAATTGATATCACGATTCTCTACCACAATTCTTTTCTCACGAAGTGTAATGTTTATTGCACACATGAACCATGACAAAACAAATTGGCAGTACCAAACAGATTTAAAGGAAATAAAGTACATACTGGCCATTTAAGTACAGTAGACTACCAATAATAGTGACATATAGCACATTGAGCTAAATATGGCCCTGATACAGGCTCTATCTGAACTCCTTGAACATGTCTTTACATAATTAAAACATGTCAATGTCAAATGCTTTCAATAAATTAATTGAAAGAGAAGAAAAAAAAATCGAAGTCATTAAATTAAATCGTGAACAGGGGTGAATCGAGATCTCGATTTTATAACAATTTATCGTGCAGGCCTAGCGCCTGGGTAGCTCACCTGGTAGAGCGCGCCCCCACATACAGAGGCTCTGACCTCGACGCAGCAAGTCAAGTCAATTTATTTATAGAGCACATTTAAAACCAACCAGGCTGAACAAAGTGCCGTACAAAGTTATATTATGTTATAAAAACAAAGGAAGACAATAAAAATATAGACACAATGAACATCATACAAACAACACACTTCTATACAAATGTCCCTAAACTAAATCATACACCAAAGAATAAAAATGTGTTTTAAGCCGAGACTAATATGAACGGGAAGTTTGTTCCAGAGCCACAACGGAGAAGATCCCCCTTTGTTTTCATCCGAGACTGTGGAACAGCTAAAAAGAACTGATCAGACCATCTTAGGTTCCTGGAGGAGTGATGTAGGGTAAGGAGATCAGCAATCCACGTAATGGCTTAAAAACAAGTAACATTACCTTAAAACCGATTCTATATTTGACCGTTAACCAGTGAAGAGAAGCCAATATCGGGGAGATATGATCCCTCCTTCTGGTACCGGTCAACAATCTAGCAGCCACATTCTGGACAAGCTGCAGGCGTGATGAAGAGGATTGGCAAATCCCAGAATACAAGGAATTGCAGTAGTCAATACGAGACGAAATAAGAGCATGAATAACAAGTCCTTACGACGAGTTGTTGTGTTTTGATGGTCGGTATCGGGGAGAAAACATTCAGTGCCTGACTGAGCCTCTGTACACGGGGCGCACGCTCTACCAGGTGAGCCACCCAGGCGCCCCGACATAAAATACATTTAATTGGAAATACCTTCATTACTACAAAAAACTCTGCTCTGTTACAAACGCTGGTCATTTTAGACTGTTAATGAATTCATTCAGCAGAGGTTGATGTCATGTTCTCCAACACTCACCCTGTCATAGTCATGCAGCATATCTGCATAACAGGACCTGGAAGAGAAACAACCAAAACTGATCAGCAGGACAACAGACTCAGGTGGACCAGTGTTGGTGTTATTGATGCCAACCCTTTTATTAATACCAATAAAATACATGTACCTAACTCCAATAAAACTGTCAAGGTTAAGACTAAATTGAGTTAGTATGTGCTTGTTATTAAAATTTAGACAATGCAATTGTATATCACAATGTCTCAATATATGATCTCATCACGATATGATTCCATTGAAAGATGATAAATTATCATATTGAATTATTGCCAGCCCTAGTATTAGTACTTTTAATAATAATATATCTTAATTTCAGACTCACAAGTAGGTCCATAGCAGGAAATACACAAAATACATAAAAATATACATACATACAAAACACAATACATCTGTTATATTTAAATTAAAAACTAAACTGTGTGCAAGCTAGTGTTTGTGTGTGCCAGTGTTGTCTGAGTTCAGATGAGAATCGATAGCAGCTCTTCCGAGGACTTGTTAGAGCCGCTGTGATGCTATTTTCTGACTCATCCAAACGACACCTAAACGCCTCAATGGAACCGTTTACTGAAGTAATAGATCTGAATACTTCCGTCACCTCTGCGCCGCAGCGTGCCGACATCAAGATATCAAAATAAAGTTGGCTTGATGGTGACAAACACTTCTTTATAAGTTCAACTCTTCCCTTCAGTACACCACAAATTAAACACTTTTTAATCTGTCTGGTCCAATAACTGTTGTGATGATTTCAGCGCTCCACGTAACATTACTGTATGACAACAAGACATCACTAACATGTGTGCAGCTTGTCTCCATGTGTATGTATATCTATGGTCTCCGTGCTGTGATGCTAGCTCGGAGCTAACGTTACCTAGCTATCTCCTGGTGGTAGTCGTACTCCTCACTCTCCTCCACCCAGTCTAAAGCTCCGGTGCTCGGGTTGGCTCTTCCACAGAACGTCTTCATCTCCGCCACAACTGTTACAACACTCCGGTAAAATGTAAATAGGAAATAAAAAAGCTATATAAAAGTAAATTAGATTATAGAGGCAGCGTTGGCCCGGTGGAGGTGGCCATCTTTCCCAGTGACGTCACACTCTTTGGGTCACGTGACTGACATTTTCACTCGATTTATTTATTACAGGGACATAAAATGATATAAAATGAACTCATTTTCATTAAAATAACAATAGCGCTGTGGAGATAGGTCTGGCAATGCGAGACTGTAATCGAAATATTTGAAAAGTACAACCACCAACTGGCCCGATTTTTTTCTATCATAAAATACGAAAGTTTGCTTTATAAAGCATTTATTTAAACATGTATGTGACAGAGTTTATGATGTGCTTTAGAGGATGGCGTTGGACCAAAACAAGGAAAATAACAACAGGAAACACTATTCAAAAGGAAATGTCAGAAAAATAATACATAAATACAATAAATACATTCAAAAACAATATAAACATCAATACAAGATCAAATTGGACAAAACAACAAATACATACAAGTTAAAATTAATTTAAAAGGAATGAGTTAGCAGCCTAAGTTCCTCAGGTCGGATGGTTCAGTCACTGAAAAACCATGTTTAGCCTGAAGTCCAAACTGTAATGTGATGCTGCTTTAATAAAATGCTCTTTATATTGTAACATTCCTATACTGTATGTTGATACTGATATAGCTACTTTCTTCTGTTACATACCATAAAACAACCATTCAGAAGTTCGTGGACTGCATATATTTGCAAATTAGGATTTATTTAGATTATATTTTACATGTGTGAAATACACATTGCATCACAATTGATTTGCCAATTCTAAATCCAATAGTTTCTTCAGCAGGAAATGTCAGGCTTTGCAGTTGAATACATTCAGATAAAAGATACAAGTAGACTTTGAATATCTCTTTCTAATTATTGGTCAGGATTCAGAAAGGTGTCACATTTCCCTGATTAATTACCTCCAGTAGGTGCTGTTGTGTTATGTGATGGATGTCACTTGACATGTCAGTTCACCCAAGTCACAAAAAAACCCTTTTCATCAGTAATATGTAGTATCGAGTATTGAAACATGCCTCGTCATTCAATACCCAATTTCAATACCTAAGGAGTAAATCTAATCAGCGTCAGTGAGCCAATCAGCATGTAGCATGCTTCTACCAAGATCTACTAATATCTGTGATTGGCTGTCTAACGTTACACGTCATAGAGACACGCAGGAAAAACTCAACGTTACACAGAGACGGCTCACAGAGTAGGAGCTGAAAATTAATAAAAAGATTTGTGCTGTAATGTTGTAATTTATTTTTGTTTTATAAAACTGGTATCGAAAAAAGTATCGTTTAGCAACCGGTATCTAAGTCAAGGTATTAGTACCGGTATTGAACATTTTTGAACGATACCCAGCCCTACATGGACAGCTTATGCATATTTTAGTGTAAAGACGAGCTATGGGCACCTGGCTTAAAGATCTGCCTGAGAACCAGATCCACCCTGAATTAAATGTGAAAATGTGAGTTTAGGCCACAGTTTGTGTCCCTGTCATGCACACTTGGCAGTGGGCAGACAGAAGGCCATGGTGGAGGGAGGCACCAGGATGTCAGTGAAGATGGGCCGATATCCTGCAGGCAGAGGGGGGGCGCTCTGCTCCAGCAAGTCCAGTACAGACCCTCTGATGTCCCTGGAGACATCACCACGGATGTCCAGCAGTACAGACACATGTTCTTCACTGAGGGAACAGAAAAACATGCTCATTACAAGCTAAATAATACAAAATATGCATGCTTTTTAAATTGTAGATATCTCATGTTGGATTAAAATTCATAAACATTTTCTGAACCATTAGTATTAAATCATTTTGCTATAAGGATCTAGTTTGATTTTAATCAGGGGTGGGGGAAAAAAAATCCATACAGCATAGTTTTGCGATATTTTTCCTGGCAATACTGTATAGTTACACAGACACAAAGCATCAATCTTTGATTATAGGCAATACATTGCACATGAGAACTGAACTTTTTTACAACATTTATGACAGGTTTTCATGACAGTGTTGGTCAGTTTATCTACCTGACAATCCCATGTTTCAGCAATAACATTGAAGTGAGATGTTTGGGGACGTAATTTGAAGTTGGAAAAAAGGCAATACGTTTCAATGTATCACAGAATATCGTATCGTGGGGCCTCTGGTGATCTTTTGGGGAATGACTGTAAAGATTTAGAAGGAATACGTTTAGGGCATTTCCTCTCTCACTGGGACGTTTTGGGACCGATTGGTGGGATTGCTGTGGACGGAGATACATTGGTAAGAACTAATGAGGTTTAACCATGTATCAGCTAATTTAAATAGCTCACGTTACTGTATTGTTTCAACAGTTAACTTCGTTTAATATTGTACGTGGCGTTTTGTTTTGCGGGGTGCAAATGGTCCACCAAAACAAGTTCCTTCCCGAGACTATTTTTTAGAGGCACCGTCGCTCCGTCCGGAGCTTAGTGCCGCCCAAGACAATTGTGATTGGTTTAAAGAAAAGCAAACAACCCAGAGCGTTTTTTTCCCCTCCTATCCTAGAATGCATCTGTGGTGTAGCCAGACCTTACTCCACAGCGCTGGGGAGATAGCTCTGGTAATGAGTGAGGTCCAATTACCTGATGTCAGGGTATTTGGCTGCGAGTCCAGAAACTTCCAGAGTCAGCATGCCGGGGTCTTTCAGTCGGATGAAGTCAGCCAGGACTTGTAGTAAGGCCAAAGGATTCACTTCAGGTACTGACCCTTCACCTTCCTACAGACAGGTACACGTATGAGTTTGATATGTGACAACATATATCAATACTTTGGACTGAAACTGTAATTGGCTAATAGTTTTGCATGCCATAAAATGTGTATGAGTAATCAGTACTCAGTGTTTTATTCATGCAAAAGCCATTCTAAAAGCTTGTGGGACACTTAAACTCTCCTCAAAAATACAGAATGCTATGATATCTAATACTACAGTAGCATAACAAATCAATCAGGGTAAATTAAAGTGTAATCTAGTCATAATTTTGCCATAAATCACAGTTTATTCACATCGGATCAAGCTCTTTTCTCTCCTGGATGTCCGTCACCTTCCTCTTCCTTTGTTTTGGCGTTCTAACTTCCGGTGGATTTCTGAGGACTATGGTTAACTGTTCCTCAGATCTCTGCAGGGTAAATCCAGACAGCTAGCTAGACTATCTGTCCAATCTGAGTTTTCTGTTGCACGACTAAAACTACTTTTAAACGTACACATGTTCCACCAAAACAAGTTCCTTCCTGACACTATTTAGCAGAGGCACCGTGGCTCCATCCAGAGTTTAGCACCGCCCAAGACGATTGTGATTGGTTTAAAGAAATGCCAATATACCAGAGCACGTTTTTCTCCCATCCAGGAATGCTGTAGGGACTAGCCAGACCCTCCTCCGCAGCGCTGTGGAGGAAGGTCTGGCAAAGCGAGACTAGGTTCCAGACCTCTCACAGACAGCTACAAATAAAGAATACTACAACTGTAGTATTGATTTCTTCTACAAAATCTATAGAAATTTTAAAGTGCATTCATGATTATTATTTTTTTTTTTATTATGACAGCAAATGTCAGTCTATCTCACCAGGCCGTGGAGGATTTCTCGAAGCTGCTGGTCGTCCTGAACCATCTGCTGGGCGAGCTGCTTCCTCTCCTCGGCGCTGCGACACACCAGCCTCTTCTGCATCAGAGCCCTGACGTACTCCACCACCATCAGCCACTGGGCCTCCTCCTGCAGACGCTGTACACACAATAATAAGACTCAGCCGCCATGTCGACCACACACACCACAGATTCCCCCAGAAAAGTTGTTTTGGCCCGTAGAGTGTCTTTTTTTTCACGACAAGGGCGCGGCTGGGGACAGTCACAGAGTGATGGCAGAATTATTGTCAAGCCCAATAGTTTCTGTGATTTTTTTTTTTATCAACCAATAAATTGCCCAAAGCAGGTCTACCACTGAGAAATGTCTGTATGTCTAAAATAGCATCTACACAGTGGGGACAGAATCAGAGCAAAGCTGTGACCTGTCTGCAGGGCGGTCGAACGCGGCCGTACAGCTCCAGGTGACGCTCCAGCACACAGCACAGTTTTGGGGTGGGGTCTCCCTGGACCAGCCAGGGTCGGGTCAGCAGGCCTGGGAGGAAAGGCTGAAGGTCCAGTAGGAGGTGATCCATCACCAGGCGACACGCCCGTCTCACTGCCCGGTCCAGAGCTGCCAGAGGGTTGGGAGGAGTGCGAGATAACTGTCCCGCCGACCGGGACGACTGCTGCTGCTGCAGGCTCTCTGTGGACTTTCTGTATGGAACACAAGGAACACTATGGAATTTCTTAAGACCTGTATTGGTTTTTAATTTCATTACGCTTTTATTTTGCCAATTATTGTAATGGCGGGGACTACTACATAAATAACAGCACAGCCTTTCTCAGGCAGATCATTAGAGCTGTTGTGTTGGAGGACAAACTGATTATACAGTAACCTCCTTATTAGAGAGTAGAATAGTGGAAAGTAGTAGTTAGTGCGCTGAAGCACAGAAGGGAGGAGCGAGCTAGTCTTCGTTTTGTTTGAAAATACTTTGAACGTCAAAAAGAAGTAACGTTACCCAACATCGCTTAGAGCACCTTTAAGTAAAAGTTGCAATACAGCAATGTAAAATACATGAGTATTATCAGCAAAATGTACTTTACATTTCAAAAGTAAAAGTACACATGATGTAGAATGGCCCCTTTCAGTGTTATACTATTATATACTGCACATCTTAATCTCTACATCACTAAATGCCCACTGGCAATGACATGTGCACACTAAAAGCTACATATCCCATCCATTTCTGAGAGGCACAGTATAATTGTAATTGTTGATGAGTGTAATTTGCCAAAATTAACAGGATCAGATGTGTCTGTGTATAGCTTCTGCAGATAAAAAAAGCCTTTTTCCAACCATTTCCCACAGGCAAGAAACTGATCCGCTCTTGTTCTAGTTCTCTGTTATTTGCAGTATGAAGCACCTCTTTTTGGACACGGAAACACAGTTGCAGCAAACATTACCACACCACTTTTGATGATTGCCAATCAGGGTACAAAATTATCACCATCCACTAGCCAAATCCTGGTAAAATATGCAAGTGGCCCGTATATTTACTTCACTGACTAGCCAAAAAAACGATAGTCTATTGAGTGGCAGGTAACATTTGAACATTCACTAGCCATTTGGTTGGTGGACAAACAAGTTGATTTTGCACCCTATTGTCAACATGATATTAACCTATTTGGAGTCCCCAACCTGTTCGAAATTATTCCAAACAGTTGTGTAACAAAGCTTTTCAGTGGTCATTCACCACCACTCTGCCATTATCTCACTTGAGGATGATGCAGTTGCTGATGGAGGCCAGCAGGTAGTGGAGGTAGTACTTGTTTTTGTTGTTGCTCGAATTCCTGCGATGCTCCTTCCCAAATTCCACCAGGGCTTCTCGAAACCTGCGATGTGAAGGAATGGAGGTGAATGAAAGGCTGAAGGTAAAAACTTGCCCAAGCCTGATTCGATATACTGAAAAAAAAATGTGTGACAGGCAGCCACAACTAGCGCAACTTGCATGAACCCACACCTGTTTAGGAGGTTCTCCATCTCATACAGACCCATCTGAATCGTCTGGTCTCGTAGAGACTCTCCGATCATCAGAGCCACCCGGGCATTCTCCTCCAGCATCTACCCCAGTACCACAAACAAACAAAACCACATCAAATACACGGTCCAATATGACACATCATACTCATAGAATCGACACCACTACTGCACCATAGTGGTGTTAGGCAGGTAAAATGATACTATGATTTAAAAGGAGAAGCAGGGAGACAATCTTTTGCTAATTTAATTTAAAGGAGCATTAAGCATTATAATGTAATGACATTACAAACAGTGTCTCCAGGGAGTGAAAACATCTTGACCACTTCGGTACACAAGTAAGTTCACCCTTTTGGTCTCTGCCCACAGCTTGTGACCAGAGACGACTCCAAGGCACTTTAGTGCACACTGGGCGTCAGGTTCTAATGAAGCCAAAAGGACAATATCATCAGCAAACAGCAGAGATGCCAGGCAACATCACCAAATTGGACACTCTCCAGACTTTGTCTGGGCCTTGACATACTGTGAACAAATGAGTTACTGTAAGCTCCACAACCTCCCAGTTATCTGTGAGAGGGTAAAACACTGGTCCAGCTCCAGAACCAGGATACAAGTAACAAACAGGAATAAGTTACCCCTGAATATCCGGTTGAATAAAGATAAATCTTTCAAAAAGTGTATGCAGAGGCATCTATCTGACATGCAGATGAAAGATTGAATACCGGAAAGTAACTGTTCAAGTCTTGTACGATTCTTACACTATACATAATAATCCTATTGAGTTTTATAATTGTTTAAAAAAAAAAAAAAAAAGATTGTTCTGTGCGAACAGGTTTTATATTGTGGATTATATATAATGTGATAGTTACTGAGTGTGACTGTTAGTTTGATCTCTTTTTTTTATGAGAAATGTACATGTATGTGTGTGTGTGTGTGTGTGTGTGTTTTGTATTCATTGTGTACTTGTACCTGTGTGATAATAGTGGGCAGGCTGGTTTGGTAGAAACCTTCATGGTCTGTATCTGGCTCCTGGTCTCTCTGCCAGTCTTGCAGCTCCACCTGTAACGCTTTGTGCATCCACTCGGATACACTCTTCTAAAACAGCAACAACATAGACACACATGGACTTAGCATCACAACATAGGTACCATCATGTTCCTCAACATGTTATAGCACTCTTGATATGGTTCTTTCGCACTTTCAATATTACCAACTTTCCCAGATATGAATTGCATTTATTTTCATAGGTAGTCAACATATCCCTTTCGAAAAGATAATAGATATCCATGAAAAAATTGTTGGAGGATGTTATATGATAGAAGTCCAACACAGGATGTATAGTCCTATGTACTGTATATCCAGACTGTATATGTCTTTTTAATTCAGTTTCCAAACCTGCATACTAAAATTACCTAAAATTACCTAAACTATGTAGGTTCCATACATAGGATATACAGTAGAGGTACAATTTGTGTAGCCTATCCTAAAAAAAAAAACGTTTGTGTTGGACTCACCCGAACACTTTGTACATATTTGTTCTGCAGCTGTTCCAGTCCCTCGGTGGAGATGAGAGGTCCCAGTTCTACTTTCTCCATCTCGGTCACTAGCTCTGGGTGACCCATCATGTCTGGGCTGCCAAATCAAGACAGTCAGACTCTGAGCTTTTGATGGTTGACAATGTCCAACATTTTCACAATATGAAAGTTAAATAAAAAAATCATTACTGGGCCAGTAACAATTATTACATAAGCGTCTAATTTTCAGTCTTTTTACATAATCGCAGTTTCATTGTTATACCGCAATTAATTGCTAACATTAGCCAAGGTCTTAAGGCATAGGACTGGTAACTGTTGATTTTGTTTAGATATGCCAAATTGTAATTATAGAAGTGATTATTGGTCTGACTATATATTTTTATTATTATTTCAATTGTTAGTTGTTGGCACTTGACCCTATACATGTTCATAGAAAACAAAAATGACAAGGGAGGTGTGGGAGGGGGGTGGGGGGGGGGGAGGGGGGTGGTGTACATTTAGACAAAATGTTGTATGATAAGAAAGAGGCCTGGTTTACTTCATAGGCTGTGTATTTGTGTTATTGCATTATCTGGGTCACATAACGGTAATATAACCAAAAGATGTATCCTGCTATTTATTCAAAACTTTAATTTGTTTGAAAAAGTAACAAATAAATTAATATTTGACTGAAAGAGACAATTATATTGTGCAGCAAAATGTGGAATTTGTTTCAGCTCTAATCATTATAATGCCCAAACAAACATTTTCACTATATGAAAGTTGAATAAAAATCATTATAATGCCGCATTATCAATTCACTTTTGGGCAGCACAAGGTGATAAGAGTCTTTATGACTCTATAAAGCTAAACTATGGCATCTCACTACACTTGTTCTGAGGTTGCATATGTGTTTGACCTACAAGCAGGTCTGAAGAGGTGGAAAAGTCCAGAATTTTACAAGAACAAAGCAAAGATTTGAGAGAAGTAAAAAACAAACAAAAACACATATCTGATTAATCATCTTGCAACACCTTGGGGGTTCTGACACCTAGGAT
The DNA here is from genome assembly GCA_023566125.1 of Zingel zingel. Taxonomy (NCBI): domain Eukaryota; kingdom Metazoa; phylum Chordata; class Actinopteri; order Perciformes; family Percidae; genus Zingel; species Zingel zingel. The sequence goes on from CM042320.1 coordinate 25,002,930, forward strand.
GGGGATCACTTATTTATACTAACATTGATTGGATTTGTTTTTACCCCGAACAATTGCTTAATGCAGCTTTGAACACTTTTGGAAAATGGAACTTAGATAACAATTTCGCAACAGATGGTAGCTGTGATACATTACATTGTTAGGATGTGTATTGGTTACGTTTCTGCTTCATTAGGTGGTAATTTAGGGAAAGGGAAATATGAGAGAACGTATGTATTAAAGTTAATCCACTGCATTTTTAATTAAAATGTTCAGTAAGGGCATTTTCACATCTATAGTTTGTTTTCTTTGGTCTGAATTAGTTGATGAGTTTGTAAACTTGGAGCGATTTCCCTCTTGGTTCGTTTTTCGTTTCACACCTGGAAAACTCCAAGCGTACCAAAATACATCATTACAAATCACGTAAGAACGTTCACTCCTCTTATTGGTCGGATGTGTCTGGGGCGGGAGCAAGAAAGTAAATACAGGAAGAAGGTCCTGTGTTCTGGACATCTCCATGTTCAAACCAGCTCATTTCATTTAAATAATCAGACATTGTTTGGCGAGAGAAGTTACTGCGTCTGCTCTGTCTTCAATGACCTCCATCTCTCAAGTCACCTCAAATCAAAACTTAAATAATCCTCATTTCAAATGTAGCCACACATTACACAAACTGTTTTAAAGCACAAAGAACCACACAGACAGAGAGACAAAGAATAAAATACAGAATCTGTGAAGGTCATGAATCTCACCTGTTGTAGATGCGTAACACCCAGTTGAGCACAGCAAAGATTTCCCCACTCTCCAGGTCCCAGCTGCTAACCTAGGCCACAAGTATCACTTACACATGTATAATGAGCCTGTCACCAGTTTGAAAATAATTGATCCAAATGATGATACATCTACAAACTCCAGTTGGCAATAGAGAAAATGACTGCTAATTAAAAAATAAAATTAACTGAGAAGAAAGAAACTATTATTTGTCACATATGATTGTACAGTACAAAGTAGTGAAATTCATTTTCTGTATTTAACCTAGGGCTGGGTGATATGGAGAAAATTAGATATCATGATATTCTTGACCAAATACATCAATATCAATATTGCCACGATATTGTATTGTAAATATTTTTAACAATGTTTTTTTCCAGCTATATATTGACTATGTTTACATGCATTCACAAAAATAGTTTGATGGTAAAACAAACCCACAATTCTTCAAATGATATTCCCTCAAAATGTTTCACAACAGTTTTTCTGAGAAAATTGAGTTAGTATGTGCTTTATCTTCAATTTAGACAATGTTATTGTATATGACGATATCTCAATATATGATTTCATCACGATATGATATCATTGAAAGACGATAAATTATCATATTGAATTATTACCGAGCCCTAATTTAACCCATCCTAAGCATTAGGTGGAGTGGACAGCTATACACACAGCATCCAAGGAGCATCATGGGGTTTATTGTCTTGCTCAAGGACACGTTGACATGTGGAGGGAAGAGCGAACCGACCCGCTCTACCTCGGATCCACAGCCAATTAAATCCATTAAAAGGAAATTTCAGCAATTTTCAACCGTATCTCTATCTGAATAAGGCAAATGGTGTAAAAAAAACAAACACCTGCTGGTTTTACCAGTGTTCTCTGTGTCTCTGGGGCTGAGCCGGCCGCAGCTGCAAAATCTGCTCTACTTCTTTCCTCCAGTGATGTCACTGGTGTCCAGAAGAACTACAAGCTACTTCAGCGCTGCTAGCAGGGGGCGCAATGCCAAACTTCCCTGTTCTCTTCTTTTGTATTGCAAACTAGCTACGGTACCATTATTGAGAGGATGTCATGACCGAAAGTTTTTTTACCATGTACATTTTACAACTGGAAAAGAAAACTAAGACCAGCAGGGTGATTTTTGGGCTGTCTTTGTATTTTGCATCATGGTCTGCCTCCGAAGGAGGAGTGAAAGCCGCCAACGAGCCGCTGCTCAAACAGGAGCCAGGACAGCAGAGAGAGACAAGGGGGGCACACAGTGTGTGGAGCCGGCATATTGTCACACATGAATTACTTTCAAACAAAAAAACAGAGTTGCTAGTCGATAGAACAGTGGAAAGACTAACTAAGGCAGGTTTGGTGAGTTGCAGTTAATTTATGTCTGGAAGTGTGTTTTATGATGAGTTAACAGGTATTTATTCTCATCTTGGTTCGTGAAAGAGTCAGAAGGTGTACAGTTGTATTTTTCAGTTTAGGTGTAAGAATATTTGCTTTCTTGACATTTTGAGAGTTTATTTTGTTACCTAAAAAGCTAAGGGAGCTAAGCGAAGTCACCGCTGGTGAACAATGCATCCTGGTACATGTAGGCAGAGCTGACACAGTCACCACTACATATACCATCAGTATTGATTAGACATCCACATTAATGGTGGCAACTTTTCCCTTTAAAAACAATATTAAAGTCTCATGGCTCTTAATATTATATGTAAACTATGATCATGCATAGCAGAAAATAATATAAGAAGCAATAGTCACTGTAACTGTTTAGAGAGATTTGTAGCCTACATGACTTTTACAAAAGCTAAATATTGTGCAGCATAGTTGTATTTCTCTCACACTATCACTGACCTGTGCCAGATGAGCATGTAAACAGCGGTGGCTGGCCCTCAGGTAGGCTCCTGTTAGCCGGTAGTGGGGGGGGACGCAGTGCTCCAGCAGGTGGCGTACGGTGGCCAGGTCAGCCATGATACCGTGTTGGAGAGCAGAGAGGTGGCCTGCTAGACCCGGACCACGCGTGTGCAGGTAGGAAACACTGCGGAACCGTGCAGAAACTGCTTCCTCTAGTACCTGAAAGGCAGGATATGTGAGTCAGGAGCAGGGTTATTATAGTTAACTGAAACAAAAATAAGCAGTCAAAAATGCTTTTAGTCAACTGAAACTAAAGAAAAAAACCAAAACCTTCAAGAAAAACTTTAAACTAACTGAAACTATATTGCCAGGTTAAAAAAAACTAAAAATGAACGCAAATATTTTCGGTATTGACGTCGAGTTGACATTGACATTCCAGTAGATGACGCTGTCGCCACAATTGCTTCACTTTGGACTCTAAAGTAGAGCGAAGATTAGTCTCGCATTGCCAGACCTTCCACAGCGCTACGGAGGAGGGTCTGGCTAGTCCACACAGCATTCCGGCATGGGAGGAAAACATGCTCTGGTATATTGGCATTTCTTTAAACCAATCACAATCGTCTTGGGCGGTGCTAAGCTCCGGACGGAGCCACGGTGCCTCTGCTAAATAATCTCAGGAAGGAACTTGTTTTGGTGGAACATGTGTACGTTCAAAAGTAGTTTTAGTCGTGCAACATCAAACTCAGATTGGACAGATAGTCTAGCTAGCTGTCTGGATTTACCCTGCAGAGATCTGAGGAGCAGTTAACCATAGTCCTCAGAAATCCACCAGAGGTTAGAACGGCAACACAAAGGAAGAGGAAGGTGACCGACATCAGGCCGAAATGAGGGACATCCGGCGGAATTTCCGGCAGCACCGGAGCAATGCCGGAAATGAAATGTCGTCGATATAGACTATGTTTGTATCAGCTGGTGCTGACCTGGAAGAAGCATGCTCTCCAGCAGCGAGGTCGTCCTGGGGGCAGGGGCCTGGTGTTGCCTCTGCTCCCCCCTCTCTCCTCCAGGAAAGCTTGGTCCAGGGCCTCCTCCCGCTCCACAATCCTCACCGCCGACACAAATGGGGTTGGGTTTTGTCGGGCCAGAGCCAGAGCACTGCTCACCACCGCCCACAGCTCCTTACCTGCAGTGACAGGGTGGATGTTGAGAATGGAGAGATTTGTGTGCTTCCATCAGAAACAATGCAGCCTGGCAATGATCATGAATGCTGCTGATACTCAATATCACTCTCTCACTGCACTTATCTAGGCTACATACATCAAATATGCTCTAATATTTTTTTGTCATTCAGTTTGTTCATCAAAGCTACTTTAAAGTTTTCATTAAGCTGGCACTGATACAAACACTACAATGCCTGATCTTGAACACGGGAAATTTCAGGCCCACTTGTGTTGGCTTCCCATATTCCTCTATTATAATTTTTAAAGCTACACTGATCAATATTTTGAACCACTGATCAAATGACTGTGTGTACTGTGATAGGAGGTGATTTAGGTGTTGTTCGTTACAAATCCACGAAAAAATCATCACCCAAATGTGCACTTCCCCTCAACTCTGCAGAGCTTTTTTTTTTAGCATCTTTTAGCTCATCATCATTTTGGTTTTCTTGCCCCCAAATAGCTGCAGCTGCAATTAAGTAGCTTTTTAGCTATTTTTCTTTTAGCAAAAAGTTCTGATACAACTGAGTGTACACTACCTGCCCAGAAGCAATCAGTAGACAGACAAAGTAAGCAACTACTCTATTACTTTTATTAGATCTATTAGAGATTTCTTTCCTCAGGAGTTGGTGAGTGGCTAGAAACGTGTGTGTAAACAGACAACTTCTGCTAAGACATTTGCCAAAACAACTTAAATGTCCCATGTTGTCAAAGGTGGCCAAGTCTTTTTTAATTATGAAGCAGTTTGAGGTACAATATAATTACTGTGAAAGGATCAAAACGTTTAATCCACAGAGAAATGCACACAGTCCGTATTCAGAAACTGTGGTACAGGTATATTCAAATTATATTCCACTAACCTCAGGTATATTCAAATTTCAGACACAGTCGGGGTTCAAAATAAATGTTTCCATCCACCAGCAAAATGGCTAGCGAGTGATTAAATTTGACCAGCCACTCAATAGATTGAAACGCAAAATATATGTATAAACCTGGAAATTTGCGTATTATGGGACCTTTAAGAGGGTGAAAATATGTCAGTGTCGTGTTATGAGCTTGTTCTGCTGCCCCCAAGTGACCAAAAAAAAGCAACCAATACAGCTTCAACTTTAACTAAAGCTAGTTGAACTCACCATGTCTTTGCAGAGGATGAGTCTGAATTTGATCTCATAATTTTGATTTGAATGAGAAGATTGAACAAACAATCTATTTTGTAGCCATATATTTAAATATAAATAAAAACAACATCAGAGAAGCATCCAAGAACAATGGTCCCTCCAAGCTGAGAAACTGATGCAATGTTCATTAGTATAATTTATCACAATGACTTAAAAATAATATCTTTTCAGCTGTTATTCCTCTGTCTCATCCTCAGTGTATAGTATTCCAGTATCAGTGCCACTCCAACACCTGAGAACTTTTTATACATTTAACCAAACTTGTCAAATACATTTAATATCGTCTTTACACAAACAGCCCCACATGAACTTGGCCGTAAAACAACGCAGTCTAAATGAGGCACAATTCTGATTTGAATAAGGCAATGTCTAACCGAAGACTAAGAAAACCGAACTGGTCAAAAATGCAGTGCTGCAATGCATAGTTAAAGCCATAGAGCTATTCTTGGTCAGCACAAAAAAATATTGACAATCGATACAGTCTTACTCCTAAGAAATTCTGTTGATACAAGATAAATTATGGATACATAAATATTTTTATATCTATACAAAAATATGGGGCACTAAACTACAACAAATAAAGTTGCCATACTGTTTGCTTTTAAATAGGTCGGATGAATTAAACTGGTATAACTGCATAAACTGTGAAGCTGTCTACCCCCGTGTCCTTACCCAGGGCGTCCACCAGCTGCCCGACACCAGAGAAATATTTGGCCACCAGCTCCTGGTCCTCTTTACTGAGTGCACTTCCTGCCATCCCATTAGCCCCATGGAGCTGCCAGAGGATGTCGTCCTGCCAGCGCTCCAGATCCATCAGCCGGGCGTGGGCCTCCAGGAGCCGCCGGGACTCCACTAGACGCTCAGTCTCCAGCACCATGCTACGCACTGCAAAGAGCAAGGAAGGGGAGGAGGGAGAGAGAACTTCATTCCTCAAACTGTCAACAACTTATGCAATAACCTCTTGCTGCTTATTTGGTCTGTTAAAAACTGAAGTTGCATATTTTTGTTTCCTGCTTAAGAAATTCTACAATTTACCATAAAATAAAATATCATAAGCTTATTGTAGGGCTGATTATATTGCCAGTATACTTGCTATTTTATCTACCCCATGTACAGTAAGGATCCCAGTAGGATGCTTTATGTTTTAACCATTCACTGAATTCATTAGAAATGAATGACTTTGTGCAGCCTCCCACCAGAGTAAAGCCGTGGCAGATTGCTGACAGCAGCGAGGAGCTGACGATGGTTTACGGACACTTCTCTCAGCCTCTCCAGAGACTTCACCCCCTCTGCGTTTCGATTGGACTCCAGTCCTGCTTTCTTCAAAGCATGTGACACCTCCTTCAGCTCGGCCCTGGCCTCCCGGAGTTGCTCCAGACCCCAGCCTACCCCCTCCAGGTACGACTGGACCATGGACTGAAAGGAAAGCAGCAGCAGCATGGTGGTCACTATTGATCCCCACTGATGACTAATAGCAACTATTTCTTCTGAAGTGCACAGCTGCAACCATTTACGAGGCCATTTCATAAACTCAGGTCATATTGCATCATATTGCGTGTGCATGTCTGTGTGTGTTTCCATGTGTGTCTGTGATGTCACCTTGAGTCTGGTGTGTATGGAGGCAGTCCTCTGACTCTCTCTCTTCTTGTACTGGCTCAGTCGTTCCAGATGCTCAGGCCGACAGAAAACACCTGAAGCCCACTTCAGAGCAGCACCACGGGCCAAACACTCGGCCCTCTCCACCTCTGGCCATACCTTAGCCACTGGCACCGTGTCTAACAGAAAAATAGACAGAACACGAGGGGAAAATAACATTATCATCAACATTATTAAAAAAATATAGAGTTTGTTGTTGAGTTAAAGAGGAACACACAGCTATTTTACACATCAAAGTCTGTTTACAGGTCTCGGACAGTACTCCTGCAGATGTGAAAAAGGTTCTATAAAGCCTTTTGTGGTTCCTGGGACAGCTGTGCAAAATCTGATAAAAGTCCTCAAGTATCCTCAAGACTACAAGTTTGAGGCTACATTCACACTACTAGGTTTTCATTTGTGAACCAGATCTGTCCACACAAGCGTTTAGGCTCTGTATCAGAAATGATCTCCATCCATAACAACACGTCTGACAACACATCTCACATGACCATTCACTGGCCAGTGTGTGCCGATGTAAACCTGGTTTAGTCTAAACGTTGACAACCAGAGGCCACACTCAGACTTGTGTAAATTGAACAGCTAACTAAGCAACTAAGCACAACATTTAACATGTAACATTTGCAACAATGAGGGCTTAGTTATTATTGGCTGTTTCTGCCTGAGAATCAACTAGTGATCCATCCACACTATGATACACAAGCCACTCTTGGTTTTCTGATTTATTGCGGAGGTGGGTAACTGCACTTGAAACAAAGCCCATCTTGCTAACATCATGAAAAATGCATAACCTTTATAAAATACAACATTAAGTCAGTGGGAAAGAGCAGAGGCGATATTTCACACAGCAAATGCCATATTTGTATTGGGTGTGGCAATAGGTTATCGTATGATTGATTAACTGAGTGGCATTTCTTTTCCTTTTTTTTTTTGCAGGGACCCCCTTTTGTAGATAAAAATGTTTTCAAGCACCCCCAGACAATTGGCAGTCGAATGGGGCTCCTTAGATCAAATGTGGTCACCACAACATATCTTTATTTTGGTAGTTATGACATTTTGGTATAGCTTCATCATCTGCTTTACATTTACCTGGCAGTCCTTTCACAAACTTGTCCATGTTTTGCTAGAAGTGCAGCAGAACCATGCATTATATATTCATATCTAGGGTCCCCCGTTATAACTCTGCAGTTATAACAGTGTCATTATTTCTATCTCCATAGCAGCTCTGCCTCCAAGAAATGTTTGGAGAAATAAAATCCAGTGTGGTGTGATAAGGTTTGTTCACACCTGGGAATTATCTGTCAACACCAATTATGTATTGCATTATATAATGTTTTCTTAATGTGTTTTGCATTTACCAGCTCAAAGAAAAAGGACACCCTGATTGTGTTATAGCTTCCAATATTGTCCCCAAATGTCCTCCCAGCTCTCCCAGTCCTTTACTGTTCACTGCTGAGCTACCAACCATATCGCCCATAAAAAAAGACAATTTTGAGCATGCTAAGCAGCAGCAGTATTGATGTTTAGGGAATGGGATATGCTGTACAGTCTGTACTCTAATGGAGAGGATGCTTTTATAGCGGAGAGAACTGAGGCTCTGTTGTCAGTTTACTAGTCAGGTAAGCAGGATATCATCTGTTAGTCAGCTAGACCAGCAACTGCAGAAGGCCAGGGGGTACATAGAAAGATTGGGGAATAGGTCAACTAATTTGGAAAAAATAGAAATTTTGATTTGATTAAAAATAATATGTCAACATATTAGCATTAAGTCAACTGTAACACCTGAACACCACCTGTTGCAGTTATGTAAGAGTGTGTGAAAACTAGTTAGCAAGCGAGCACAGAAGTTTAAACAGGTAGCTAAAAAAATGACTAAATAGTTCAAATGATTAGGGAACCACTGAACTAGACAGGCAGCTGTGCAGCCATCAGAGTCACCTCAGTCATGATATTAATTTGAATTAAACAACTTAATTGGTCTTAGTGACTCAGAAGAGAGTAATGTGCTGTGCTAGGTCAGCTGCATTGAGCAGTCGTTATGTGACTTTAGGGTTCACAGCTTGGTTGAGTGTGTTAAGATAACAACATTCGAACAGTCCTCACTAAAAGTTCAGGTTTCGGTCCTGGTAAGTATAGCCATTCATGACTCTTGTGTGTTTGTGTGTGGATGTTTGGACGTCTCAATTACATAAACAGGACTGTCTCTGTCTCAGAGGAGGTCATGGGACACTGCTATCTCCTAGCAACATTAAATCTGAGTGCTGAAACGTCATCATCAGCAACTCTGCAAAACAATAAACCATAGAGCTCACATTCTGGAAAGTGATGAGTCATGTAAGCTGGTGCTAAAACAGCACAGTCAAAAACACAACTGCACAGATGACAATAGCTTCACAGATTACTGCACTATAGTACTCTGGTAATGGAAAGTTGGTATGGAAACCAGCAGACTCTCTGGTCGTGATAGCGCATGGTGGAGAATTTCAGCCTGTCTGATGGCAGACCTACTTCTGTATAAAATGCTATCGCTTTTTTATGCAGATATTCAGTGTTTTTAAAGGGGCACTCTTCCGATTTTACATGTTAATGTCAGGGTTTGAGGCATAGAGTTATAAGTGAAGCCAAAACATCTGGATTGCACCCTGGTGGCCCCCTCCATGTTAGGGATAGGACATGGATGGTTTCTGTCATTTTAGGTAGTTCTTATTACAATGATGTTTGTTCAAGTGTACATTTTTGTGATAAGTTTGGCTTTTATTAGTTATGTGTTGCTATAAAAATGGGTTAAAACGTCATGATTGACAACGTGCGATTGGTACTGCAGGTGTATGGGCGGGACTTTGATACCGCGGCTCCACCGCTCAATAGTTACTGCTCAGACTCTGGCTCCAAGATGGCAGCACCATATCTGGCTTCAATTTTGTACAGTGGGAGGAAGTGAAGACACGTCGTCCATCTTTATATACAGTCTATGGTTAATGTAAATTTACTAATCACGAGGAACAAAAAAGATGGTTGTGGAGGTGTGGGGAGAGAGAGTGTGGGGAGGAGGTGGTGGCTCAGGTGAGCAGGCAGGGAGGGACTGATTGTCACAGCTGTAGCGAGTTGTCTAATCATGCTCTACCTTTTAAAAGCAGTAGCGAGCCGGAGCAAGAGGAACTTTATGGCCGACTGTGAGAGAAAAGACATGGACACTGTGTGATTAGCTGGACAGAGTGAATTCTTACACCTGGCCCGAGAGCCTCGGGCCAGGTGGGAGCGAGGGAGCTCCAGATGAACTGTGGGACAATTCACTGCTGATACGGTCATTAAATAAAGAGCTGTGAAAAATATTCCCCTCCAAGTGTTTGTGTGTGTATCTGTGAACAGAGGTCTGCAGCAGCGGAGCTGCTACGATGGTATTAAGTTACATTATGGCAAGTGTGGAATCCTTAATTGTTTATACTAGAGTTTATACTAGGGACTACAAGTCTACCTCAACCTCTGCTGCACCATTCTTTTGTTTATCTGGTTCCCCAAAATGCAACAATTTTATGTAAGTCTATTACCAAAATGCTAAATTGTCTCTTCTAAATTTGGCTATTTTCATTAAAATGAAAAATAGCATACTCACAGTTGTAGTCATTCTTGTCAGCAGTTGAGAAAGTCTCACAGCAAGGTTCATTTAGTAGCTGTAAGCTTTCGATCATTTGGCATGATCGTCAAACCCAGTGGTCATAGACATTTTTCTAAGAAAGTCTTTCTGTACTGTACATAAAAATGTAAATTGAAACATCTACAATTCCGTGACAACTGGGCAAAGTCCATCGTGTGATATGACAGCTCCAAAAAGTAAACTACTAAATGGACCTTTTTATCAACTATTTGAAATTGCATTTGGACCATCGGAGAGAAACTTTCTTTTTTCCACAACACACTCAAGATTACAGCCCGATCACAGCTCCTGTGTTGGGGGAGGAACCTTCATCACACCAAAGCTTGTTGACACTGACTGGCAACTGTTCAATATGTCATCAAATGCAAGTGCTGGCTCACAAATCAATGCATCACTCTAAACCCAATACTTGAATGATCATTTTTGAAGAGTTAATTCATTTATGTCATAGACAAGTAACACTGTAGCAATGCACAGCTTTGTTTTGTCTCTAGCTATTGAAAGACTTAAGATGAAGTGGGTGTGGGCATTTTAGCATGTTGTCAACAGGCAAACAGTGTGTGTCTGTATGCATCCAGTTACCTTCTGGCTTGTCCCCACCACTCTTCCGATCCCCTGCAGACATTGAAGTTCAGTTTTCAGCTGCCCGTCCGACCGACGAGTCTCCTTTTCCCCGAGGGCTGGTACTGAGAGTGCCCAGGGTGCAACGCTGGCAAAGGAGAAGGTGAAGAGATGAGACAAAGAAGGAGGAGGAGGAGGAGAACGCGTGGAGGAGAGAGGGCACATATCCATTCTACTGACGGCTTTCCTTTTTTCCCTCACACACACTCTCTCTCCCAGACACATCCTCTGCTGAGAGGCCGGCAGGAAAGGGAGGGAGCTGGGGGGAGGAGAGGGAGGGAAGAGAATAATGCTGGAGGGTGTGCTTGTGTGTGTGTGTGGTGGTGGTGGTGGTGGTGGTGGTGGTGGTGGGGGGGGGGGGGGGGGGGGGTGAGAGAGAGAGAGAGAGAGAGAGAGAGAGGGGTAGGGATATGTGCTATATTCAAGGAACTGTTGAGAAGATGTTAAATACTATTAGAGGATAATAATGAGCTTGCATGTCACACTATCCATCTCCATGACAACTGAGCAAGAACTTCACCCACTCATTAAAGCCATGTGATGCAGTTTAAAGGCCTGGAGAATGCTAGTAATGTAAGTGGACCTTGAGTTGGGATTGTTTTCTCAAAATTTTCATATTTAAAGGAATAGTGCGACATTTTGGGAAATGCTCAAATTCGCTTTTATTGCTGAATCGGATGATATGATCGAGACCGTTCTAATGAAGTAGTTAACATGTTATATCTGGTTTGTATAATTCGTACAAAAACCAAAGTGTAAAAAAAAAAATGTTGCCATGTCTACAGTCAACTTGAGACACAGTGTCTTGATAGCCTCAAAAGAACTTGAAAACATTACATTTTAAATAGATGTCATGGTTAAGTAATTGTTTTTTTTTCTTCAACATTATATAGCAGCATGAGCGAGAGAGAGAGACAGAGAGAGAGAGAGAGAGAGAGAGAGAGACAGAGACAGAGAGAGAGAGAGAGACAGAGAGAGAGAGAGACAGAGAGAGACAGAGAGAGAGAGAGAGGGAGAGAGAGGGAGAGAGAGAGAGAGAGAGAGAGAGAGAGAGAGAGAGAGAGAGAGAGAGAAAGAGAAGGGGACCTGGAAAACAATCCAGATGGTGGCAGAAAGGGGTTAGGGGTGGGGGGAGTAAGAGGTAAGTGGACATAGTGTTCCACAAAGCCTCTTGGGAGTCGAAACCAATTAAACACAGTTACAGGAAGAAACTATGTATAATGCATAAGTCATTAGCCCACAACCCACTGAAAAAGAAGAGAAGCCAAAGGAGAACAGAACTAATGGAGTCTATGCTTATTATTCTTTCACTGGAAGGCACTTTACAGGTGTCAGTAGATGATTTAAGCCAGACATTATTCTCAGTCATTCATAACACTTCTTTTTAACACCAAGTAACTTGTGGCTCTATTGACGATGCTGAAATAAGTGTGTTGAACTCTTCCACTAAAACAAAAACAGACTGTGTCATTGACCCTCTCTGATCCTCTGCAGCTGTTTGACCTTCGCCAGCTACTACCACTGAGGGAAGTTTGTTTGTTAAGTCCTGTGAACCGGCCGCCCTGTTTACGCCTTCAAACTTCCCGGATCTCTTCAAAACACAGCAAGGAGTGTGCCAAGTGGCCCCGTGGCTGGAGCCAACACAAACACGCTATCTGAAGGGGGACATCATCTTTCATATTTCCTTATGCATTTGTAGAATGTGTGTGTGAGTGCTCTGTGAGCTACTTTTAAATAACATATTTAATCTGAATAAGGGAGAGAATTGTGAAAGAACGGACTTTGAGAAAGCTTGAGTAGGATGTGATCGATATGGGTTGCATGTTAAGGGACTGTATGAAAGTTGTTTTGGTTGGGAAGGAACCTTATGTTTTACTTTTTTTAAAGCAAGACCCTCCGACAGTTAATATTCTCTTTGGACCCTGCTTATGACATATATCTCAATAAAAAAACAAAGCATTAAGAAATAAAGATTATATACACTAATATAAATATGCATTAACTGATGTCTTGGCCACTAGGGGACAGTGGTAACAAGCTGTGAACACAACACAGGCATATTATCAATTTATAAGTTGATATGGTGAATTTCCACCAAACACATCCAGCAGATAGGGAGCAACAATAGCATCTATTTAAAGTTGTGTTTCTGGCCACCTTATAAATGTACGTCCAAAAACCCCCCTACCCATATTTTTGTTTTGGGCTCCAAAAACTCCTGGTAAAAAATAACTGGCTCTTTAGCAGCTAAATGCTCCACTATGTGGTGCTGCGACTGGAAACAGCACAATGAGAGTAAAGGGAGCGAATCCAAACCATTAAGTATCAGATCATACATCCAAAGCATAAAGCTTAAAGACACTAAAACGCTCCATCCATAGTGATCCATTTGTCACTATGCTTTCTGTCTCAAAGTTCCCATCTTATTTTATTATAAGATCATTGCTGATTTAAACAAAAAGTGAAGCACAATGTATATTTTATGCATGGATGGAATCCATTACAGATGTAAAGGCTGAAATAAAATATGAATCTGTGATTCATTTATTTTTTTAAGATCAATTTTTTTTTTTTTTTTTATATTTTTGAACATACAGAACAAACAAATACAATTGAACAAGAACAAACAGTCTCCCAATTAATTACATTCCCCTCAGGGCTCAGCTCTCACTCCCATTTCTTTACTATTGGGAGTTCTCCTACGGGTACTTGCATCAGTTTTGTGATTCATATTTTTATAGTCCCTCATTATAATCATTGTGTAAGAGCATTAGACTAGAGGAGGTAAAAACTCTTTGTTGAACAATGTGTGGAAACAGACCAAAATGTCCATACTGGTATTGTATTTGTCTAACCTTCCTTCTGTCAAGGTGGTTGCATTTGTTAGTCACTCTAACAAGGTCACCCACCTCAGTACCATCTCTTGTATCTTTGCCACACAGAAACAATTTCCTTCAAATCCATTTCAAGAATAGAGCAGAGGTTGAGACACCAGGATGTTGTGCAGAATGTATTCCTGTCAGGGTGGGACCACATTGCTAAGCACAACAAGGCCACTGACCTGCTGTTCTCTAGTCTGGTCACACCGACAGTGAGGCTCACTGCAGTCAGGAGTTTCTTCCCCCTCTGTGTGTTTCTGGCTGCTCAGTCACTCCCTGTGCTGTAGATCTAACAACAATCTGCATTCACAGCGGTTGTGTAAACCAGTTTAAGAGCAAGTCTAGCATCCAGACAATTGACACTAACATAACTTTTTTACCTTTTTACAATGTCCATTCAACACTTGATCCAGAGCAAAATGTGTTGCCAACTGCTGGTCACATTGATATGGGATTTAACTGCGATGTCCTTTTTTTTTTTTTTTTTTAACCTTTATTTATCCAGGTAAGTCGATTGAGAACACATTCTCATTTGCAACGACGACCTGTCACATTCACACAGTTCCACATTCATACCCGGAAGCTGCCCAGTACAACCACAGTCTGATCTGCTGCCACTGAGCAGCTCCACTGGAGCGGTTGGGGTGAAGGGCCTTGCTCAAGGGCACCTCAGTGGTGATAATGAGGGAGGGACAAGTGCTGCTCTTTCACTTTCCCCACCCAGATTTGATCCGGTCGGTCTGGGGATTGAACTGACGACGTATGTACTGTACTTAAATTATTGCCATATAATCAGCCAAAGCTTTGAAAGTGGTCAGACCCACAGAAATCCAGTGTACTGTACCACCACCCAGGGTATAGTAATGCTGTTAACAGCTGTATGTCTTGACCCCCACACCCGTTGTTATCACCTTGATCTCCAACACCCAGCAGCGCCTCCACCCAGAGGAGCTACGGGACGAACAGGAAGTCTAATTCTAGACCACTTCCTGTATGACATTCCTGACCTGAGCTGCCTTCCTGCCAGACTCTCCCAGGCTCCGTATGTATAGCAGATCTAGGGTTCCACCAGCCACACTTTTACATTCCTTTATATGTGCATATACATGTCTGCACAGGAGAAGAGTATGCTGACTGAGGGATGGAAAGTATTTAAACCCATTCAATCTAGTAGTCCAGGACACTGGTTCGAAATCTGTGCACTGATTTGAACATGTTTTCTATTAATTAAAAGTATCAACGGGATATTATCTAATGTTGATGAGTGACAAATTAGACTTATTAGCCTTTGTACCAGCACTTTCATACAAACCCCTGACTGATTGGTCCATAATAACTCCATAAATGTAAACCGTTACTGTAGCCATTTCAATCAATTTATTTAATTGGTACCTTTGCTTAAGTGCATAGAATGAGAGTTCACATGAATAACATTTATAACAAAGTGACAGACTAATATGTGGAAATACATGGAAAAGAACAGGACATCAGACAGAACAGACTACATTCATTGTAGCAGCATCACTACAGTTACCTCTCTTCCCTTACCAGTTCTCTAATAATAGTTGTTTTAAGATATCTAAATGTGTTTTTTTTATGCGCAGTAACCCAAATGATGTAGTTAGGATTATAAGTTAACACTGCAGGCCACAGGGTAGGAAGTGAAACTCCCAAGATGCCAGTGACGTTGCAATGACAAGAGGGATAGTCAAGTGTGGTTCTATCACATCTTACAGACATAACAGCCACATATCTTTTGGTTCAGTGGAACAAAAGCCTGCTTCCACCTGACACAGATGGATCAGGCAGATGATCAAAAACCTATTTTACCCAACAGAATCAGACACTGTCTGTCTGTATGAGTATGAAAGGCTCCCATTCCAACACTACCTAGCATTCCTTCTATATTTTAATGATGTGTAGTGTTTCCTGCCATTTCAAATACATTCTCATTCTACATTATTTTAGTAGAGTTAAAGATTTCCATCTCCTTCAATATTTATTAGTGTCTATATAGTCTATTTAAATGTGTTTATCCTTCCAGTTTAATTCTAAATACATGAGTAAATTATCTCAAAAATATATAAGCTACAAGTTTCACCTTAGCTATGGAAAGTGACCAAATATTGCCAACAAAGGCTAAAGCAGCTGATTGCCATAGAAAAAGCCAAAATAAAACCTTTTCCCACAAAATCATAACAAAGAAATGGCAACCGTTACTGAGCAAATAAAAAAAGTGAAAACCAACAATAATGATTGGATTCTGATTAAAAGAAATAAACAATAGTATGAAAATCAAAAAGATGTCTCCCAAAAAGAAATCAATGTGAGATGTGTAACGTTTTGCCTGGTTGACTGTAAAACAGAGCCCATGAAGAAGACGCTGATCTCCTGCAGCACTGAAATAAAGAATCTAAACCCTGATGTCAGTTCATCTCCCTGCAACAGAAAAGCTGCTCCCACAGTGATGTCATGGATCCCCGGCAACAGAAACTATCTGAGATCACATCTGAGTAGATATGTTGGCTTAGTGATGTAGTTACAGTATGCTCTCCCTCAAGGTCCCACTGATGGACGCGTTTGACTGCCGACTCTCTGTTTGGGTTGCTGATGTTCGGTTCCATGTGTGAAAGTCCAAAAGAGCTTGACTGAGTTTCTCAATCCAGTCCAAGCTCTCCTGTTTGGTGTCAGCTGAAAACCTGAAGAAGAAGAAGACCCATCAGCATTGTAAGAACTGTTAAAGAAGCCAGACTTGTCTGTTCTAGATGCTACGGAGTCTGTTGAAACAGAGTTGAGTATTAAAGTGTCCTACTTTGGTAAACTTACAGGAAAATCAAGGACAAGACAACTACTGATGCTTTCTCTACTTTTTCCCTCCCAATTAAGACCACATCCAGTGGCACACAATGTATAATGGGATATAAATTCATTTCTAGACACAACCCAATTACTGATGTCACAGAAGGCGTTTCCCATCAACTGTCAAAAGTAAAAAAACACCCTTTGTGACATCATTAGTTGGCTGCAGCCAGAAAAGCAACATGCTTCATGCTTACTGTAAACACAACTGTCAAACACATTTAAACAGGTTGTCATGATAAATGAAGAGTCTCACTCTATACTGGCCAACATTTTAAACAATTTGTGCCTTAACAAACGGGAGGTCTGGATTTCACAGAGGGAAAGTAAGTTGATTATTATCCATGAACACCATAAAAAAAGAATCCTGAGACCTGTTTCGAGGCTCTCATAAAACTAAAATAAGTGTAGTGTATTTACACTTCACTAACTCCCACAGATCTAATTTTTGATGGCGTTTCACTTTTATTTAACTTTACCTGGCCAAGGCGTCCTGGCTGGCGTCCTGCTGCTGTTGGATGTTGCTCACCAGCTCAAAGGTGAAAGGTCGAGCACACGAGTCCCTCTTCACAGGCCTCACACACTGACAGGGGGAGCTGGACAGAGAAATGCTGCCCTCTGCTTCCTGGGAGGTTAAAACAGACAAAACACAATTACAGCTATAAAAAGTAACCTGGTGACTTAGTCTGCAAGTCTGTCTTGTAGTCTATCCATACCTTAGTTTCTTGGTCATTGGGGTGGTTCCAGTAGTACATGTTGCATCCAACCAGAACAAAATATCTGCGATGCCACACACCGTATCCACTGATCATCTCAAACATTGTCTGGAAACAGATCCAGAAAAACAGGGAATTTAATGCAAGTAAAAGCAGCGAAAAGTCACTTTGAAACATTTGTTTTAATACATCTAGGGGAAAAGGTCTAGAGCTGCAAAGATTAATCAATTAGTTGTCAATTATTAAATAAATCACAAACTATTCTGATAATCGATTTGAGTCATTTAATGAAAGACAAAAAAAAAAAAAAAAAAAGTTTCTTCACTCCTCTGGGACAGTACACTGAATATCTTTGAGTTGTGGACAAAACGAGACATTTGAGGACGTCACCCTGGGCTTTGGGGACTCTGATCTACATGTTTCACCATCTTCTGACATTTTATATTCCAAACAACTAATCCATTAGTTGACAGATTAATAGACTATGAAAATAATCATTAGTTGCAACCCTAAAAAGGTCTGTCCTATCTGTTTTGATTAGTAAAAAAAACTGTTGTACTCAAAGTTTAACAAAGACAGAAGCTACATTTGTAAATTTGCCTCTTGGATGTGTGTTTTAAGATACGGACATGTTTAAGCTATAATGACAAAAATGAATTCTTCAATCCTGTTAATTTTGTGAATCTTAAGATTTAAAGTCAGTACGACACTAAATTGCTTGTTAACTAGACAAGCAGAGACGTTCTGTAACCTGGGTTGACATCTCTCAGATATCTGCACACTACCTGAAGCTAAACCTTGGCAAGACTGAGCAGCTCTTCGTTTCAGGAAAGGCCTCTCCGGTCTGTGACCTCTTCAACGCAACTGAATAATCCGTGGTGTCCTTCAACTCGGCCTGCAAGGACCCTGGATGACTAGCTGTCTTTTGCTGCCAACATCCCTGCGCTAACTCGCTCCTGCAGATTCAATCTCCACAACATCCTAAGGATACATGGCCTGGTTCAGGCTCTGGTCATCTCACGCGTAAAGTACGGCAACTCGCTCCTGGCTGATTATCTTGTATGTGCCATCAAACCTCTGGAGCTCATTGAGAATGCAGCAGCCCAGCTGGTCTTAAACCTACTCAAGTTCTCCACACTACACCAGGCCCTCTGCGCCGGCTCCCGATGGCTGCTAAAATCTGAATCAAGACACTGGTACTTGACTATTGCGCTGTGAATGACTAAAGCCCATCCTACATCCACTACACTCTGCTACTGCCAATCTACTAACTACAAAGTGGGCCCAGCTACCTACCACTCTACAAAGTCACAACTGTTCGCGGTCTTAGCTGCACCTTGGCTTATAAAATAAAAATATGTCTATACAATGTATAATATAATGCACATGTCTTCAAATGTAGCACCTGAAGTAGATTGGCATATTTTGTGAAGTTGCATGATTCTTCCACTTCTTGAAGTTGTACCCACGTTTGAATGCACTTATTGTAAGTTGCATTGGATAAAAGTAACTTAAAATTGTTTTGAAAATAAGCAACATCACATTACTGACCAGGAAGCCTTGGTGCTGTACATTAGAGTGGCCTTCGCTGTCCAGTCGTAGGTAGATGTTGCCCTCTAGAGGTGAGAGAAAAGGAACCTGCAGTCCGGAGAGGGAGGGGACACACGGTTAAACTTGTTATGATGTGGAGAAGCAAGAAACAGAAAAGCAAGAGAGAAGCAGAAAACAATATTTTTTTAAGAATTTCATTCGAACATGCTCTTCATCCATTTTTGTAAAGAAACTACCTGAAATCCAACTGCAACTTTTATGAGATTATATTTAGACCTGTTAGATATACATCGTCATTATGAATAGGTTACGCCATGGTACATACTGCATTTTGGACTGAAATTCTTCTTGTACAACAGGTATACTACTGATAATTGATTAAAAGTGTAGTTTCTATGCTGCCATTTCCCTCTAGGACATCATGTAATCCAAAATGAAATGATGCAGAGAAACAATGTACTGAGTTTTGAGATGAGATTGAAAAAGGTAGATTAGGGTTGCAATGCAAATACTATCAAGACTGAGGCGGAGGTTAACTTGTATGACTGAAATCATGAGTCAGAGACTGGGTTAGTTTTTGCAGAGGGAACCAGTGAGAGGCAAAGGGCTGCCAGTGTCGTGGAAGAATGAAACCTTTTCCTGAAATTCATCTCCCAGCAGCCTCCTGATTTTGCCTTCAAGTTTCATCTGAGTGGAGGAAGCAATACAGAGAGAGGGGGAGGGAGGCAGACAAGAAAGGGCAGACAGTTACATCACCAGTGAGCCCACCCACGTGTAGAAACTTCTAACAGAATAATGAAAGCACCAAAGGGGTGTGACGTGGTGCCCGTAGCACTGCGCTTCTTCTCTGGTCAGTCAGCGCTGGAGGTCAAAAATGAAATGCACAGAGAGGTGCAAACCCTGGTGACAGTGGATGCGTTACATTGGCCAATGCAATGTTTGAATGCTATCATTCAATTAACAATTACCCCAAAATGTACATGTCTGTACTTACAGAATAATCCAAACTGCCTTCATGAATTGTTATTTTTTTACTAGCTAAACTGACAAAGATATCCAAGTTGACATGGCTAGGACTCATTTTGGATCACTGGAAGTTTGCAGTAGTTTCTCTTGGTATTAACTATTAAAATTACTCAACTGTCCAACAATCCTTTTAACAAAACTGCTAAAAATGGTAGATATTTCAGCAGCAGACACAGTCTTCTGGGCCAGAGTAAGACAGCCATGTATCAACTTTTAATTCCTGAAGATGGCAAAAACAGTGTCCAGAGGCACATACCTTATCCAGAGGGAACTTGCTGTGTCCCAGTGAGGATAAGGTGATCTTATGAGAGCCCACCAGACAAAAGTTGCTGGAGCGACGAGTGTTGAGAGCAGGAAGAGCACCAGCTGAAGGACAAAGAAGTGCAGAATAAAAACTCATAAAAATTCAGTCAGCAATATGCATGACTGTTATGGCCAGTAAGTTTATTTGGTAAAATAAAATTGCCTCCAAAAGTTTTCTAAACATTTACTAGCTACATTCCAGAGTGAGTGTAGAGATAAGTAAAACAGGGGGAAATTCAGCCTCCTTTTACTGTAACAAATACGGACCAAAATAAAACTCAACTTACATGTTAGGCTGTTACTGGATCTCTGTTGAAAACAAAAGAAAAGCTTTAGCTGAGAGGGGAAAAACAGCAACACACACACTATAATAAATGTGAATTAAATAAAAACTGGATACTCACTGTGATAGTGTTCAGAAGCTTTCTTGGCGTGACCTGAGTACGTAAAGACAACATAAATGAATTAGACTGTCATTGATGAATAAACACCTGGCTCATTATTTGGCCTGCCGACTTACCCGTGACTTGGTGGTGGTCCGGTCCACGCTGCAGTTACTACCTGAAGTGTGGGACTAGATGGCACAAACACACATTTAAATCCACAAATGACATCAGCTCTAACAGTGCGCTGCAATGCTTAATGCACCAAACAACTTGTTAAGACAACTAGCATGATTGCAAACAATCCTCTTCAGCTACCTCACTTTTGCAATCAGCAAAGCATACATTTCTGTCACAACATGCCAGCTAACATAAACAATAAACTAACTACCATGCTGCCAATAGTGGCATACTCCCATGTGTCAGTCAGTTAGGGAACATAGAGGTTACAATGGAGAAAAAAAATCTTCTGGAATGTGCAACCCCAAACCCTTCGCTATTCGATCATTTTATTCCAATTAGTATTTGAATGAATAGGTAATTAAGAACTGCACGTCAAAATGTCAAATGTTTTGTCTCACCAGGCTGTAGACTTCCACATCAATCTCAAAGTGTGAACGGATATCCTTCCTGAAATATCAAGGAGACAAAACTATATTATGTGCAATAATCTATATAATCCCACTGGAATGATCACATTGACACAGTCAGAAGTATCTTCAAACCCAAAGGGCAAGTGAGCAAAATCATATTTTAGAACTTGCACATGAAACTAATGGAAAAAGATATAAGTGCACAAAAGAGTGTCCTAAACTTGTCTGGATGTGACCATTCATTAATCTTTTAACAAAATATAAATACAGACAAAGAACCCCAACAGTTTTGCCGAGTGATGGCCATCACCGATGGAAATGGGTTTTATTACGAAAAAAACTAAACATATGCTGTCAATTCAGAAAAAGAAAATAAGATGTAAATGCAGAACATTTGTACCGGGAGCAGTAAAGAAGTAACCACAAACCAGCTTACAGAGTGACAGAAGTAGGGAAGGAGATGGTGTCTCCATTCTGAGCATCAGCAGCCGTGGCCAGCGGGGTGGCGACAATGTTGCAGGGCCCGTAGCGGATCAGGACGAAGAAGTAGTGACTCGGCCGACCTAAATTGTTACATAAACAACTCAATTCTTTTAATGTCAACCACCACACTTGTGTATGCCCTGAATTTTAAAATAGGTTTTAATTGACCTCACACAAATGCATCAAGATGTTAAAAGGTATACTAAGCAGCAGTTGCCAGTTGGTGTTTGTAAACACACAGGCTACATCTATACTAATAGGTTTTAAGCCGTGCCTCCACACTACTTTGTCGATTCCGAACCTCTAAAACTGAGAAATTTGGAAACTCTGCTCACCCCGTTTTGGTTTGAAAACTCCGCGGTTGCTTTGTAGTCTGGTCATGCAAATGGAGACCTTTGGAAACGACGATGCACCTCAGTCAGTCTTATTGGTTAGGTATGCTTATATACCTTTCAGTAACCGTTCCATTGCGTCGTCGGTCTGAGCAAATAAATCCCTGGTCTTAGAATGTTCTTTCTCCAAAGTATTTTCTTTATTATATATAAAATACAGGAAGAGGGCAGGGTCTCTGTAGATACAGTCACTGCCGCACACTTCAAGTGGGTCGTTTCTTTTAGGAATATGCTGCTCAGTATGCCTTTAATACGAGTTAAAAAACAAAACAAAATAAAAACAGTAGAAAGGTTTCCTTGCTGTGCTACCTGTGCGGTTGTGTGAGGAGCAGACAAATTCCACCTTAAGAGGCAGCTGGATGTTTGTGATGCCGACAGTCCCTCTGCAGGCCTGCTGGGAAACATCCTCCCTGTCCTCTCCTGCTGCATCTCCCGATTTCCTCTCCTCCCTCAGTCTGGCCACCTCAGCCAGAAGGGCAGAGCGTTTCTCACCTAAAACAGACAATACATCACAAAATAATAAGCAACACAGAAAGATTATAAAAATACTCTCATACAATTAGTCCGGCTTTGGAAAAGAGGGGTTATTTGTATTAAGAAAACAAACGTATGCATGTGTATTTGTTAATATTGTTGTTATTCGTTCATACTATTGATCAACTATATGTAAATTATTTTAAAAAGGCAACCTTTTCTATAAACATTAAATAGTGGCTTTCTATCTATGGTAGGCAAAGATCGGACCATTAAACCAAAAATCTTGTTGTACATACAGGAGACCAACAGCAGTTTCTCAGCTTCAGCCTCCTCCAGCGAGCCGCGTCCATGCTCCTCATCAGTACAGCAGCTCAGAGCCTGCAGGGTCTGGCTGATCACAGACTGCAGCTTCCCTGCTTCTTCATTCAAAGCCTGGACAAACACAGGGCAATATGCAAGGTTGTGGTTGCAGTGCAGTACCTAGACTAAATAGCATGTAATAAAAGTATATACATAGTTAGATCTCATCCTGAATACTGATTGACCTACTATGAAATTCGTTGATTAACAACAACACTAAATAGGTTGGTTTTGTTGTAAACAGTGCTACACACCGCGATTTTCTCCTTGGTGTTGACTAAGGGTTGAGGTTGGGACTTCTCTGGAGCTTGTCTCTGAGGAGTGACACTCTGAATGATGGGCAGCTTTTTCTGTCTTTGTGTGCGGTAGGCATCAATACTGTAAATCACAGAACAAACCAAAATCAAATTACAGACATGTACCAATCAACTACACAGTCAAATTAAGAATGTTAACAATATACCCACGAATTGAGAATTATTACTGACTCTACACCTTTTATATTTAAAAGATAACCTTAAGAAACACTAATTTGGCATATGAAGATAATGACATGTTCATAGAATTGCGTGACTGAAATACGATGCAGCCTTTAAGTAACAGAAAAACATTATATCCTATCTAGTCCCATACAATGATGTACAATCATAGCTTTATTAAGGCTTATGGTCCAACATTTGATTTGTATCTTTTAAAGCACCTGATATCACTCTTTTGGTTATTTTGGGATGTTATGATATACGTTTATTGGTTATCTAACTATAAAGCAAGGAATCTCTGTCTGCTTGTCCTTCACATATCTCGAGAACTGTTCATCTGATCTACTTTTTTTTTTTTTTTTTTTTTTTTTTTAAATTGCTTGGGACCCAATGATGTGCCGTGTCGAATTTGGTGCAATTTGCACATGTGTCAAGTCAATATTAAAGGTCCCATGGCATGAAAATTTCACTTGATCACACTATGAGTTTTGTTTTTTTAACATTAATAAGAGTTCCCCCAGCCTGCCTATGGTCCCCCAGTGGCTAGAAATGGTGATAGGTGTAAACTGAGCCCTGGGTATCCTGCTCTGCCTTTGAGAAAATGAAAGCTCAGATGGGCCGATCTGGAATCTCCTCCTTATGAGGTCATAAGGAGCAAGGTTACCTCTCCTTTCTGTTTTGCCCACCCAGATAATTTGGCCAACCCATGAGAGAGAGACATCATGGCTTGAAAGCAAGCAAAGCATGGCAGTTGGTCAAGGCCACACCCCCACCTTGCCCCCACCCTGCTCTCCTCCTCAATAGCTACAGAAATGACACATCCTAAGGAAAGCTCATTGTGGGACTGGCTCTAATGGCTGGAATTCTTCACCAAGGCTGAATTTTGGGAAAGAGACTTCAGATACAGTATTAGGGGACCACTAAGGTATAAAAGCATCCAAAAACAGCATGTCAGCTGTCATAATTTGCTACGGAGCTGGTCACGGGAAACACACACACACACACCTGTATAGAGGAGCAGATTCAGCAAGAGGGGTGGTAACCTCTTCTGGAGTCAAGAGCAGAGAGGGAGGATTGGACTCCTGGCTCGCTGCCAGTCGCTGTTGGTAGAATACGGAAGATTCAATATTTTTACAGGTTCTGAATTTATCAGAAAGTTCCCCTAAAAAGGAACTCCTTTATAGACAAGTCAGTTATAAATGTAACTTACCAGAGGGGTGACCACAGCCTCCACAGACCTGCTGAGAGGAGAGAGGATGCCGCTGGGAGGAAAAGTCAGCAGCTCATCTCTGTTGCTTTCAAGCTTCTTGCTCTCATCACACTCTTCCGCTTTAGACTCCAACTCTTCTTCACTTTTCTCCTTCTCAGACTCTGTGTCCAGCTTATCTTTGTCTCCAGAGAAAACGCCAATGCCACTGTCGTGGTCCTCAGTGTCTTCATCCCCCCTCTCCTCCTCCATCCTTCCAGCATATTCCAGCACCTCCTCGAACATCTGGTCAATCATTTCAGCGGTGTTGGTCTCATCATGAGAGCTCAGTTCAGCATCTGTAAAAAAAAAAAAAAAAAAAAAAGACATTCACTAACAGATGAAAGCACTTTCTAAAACAAATAAGGGCTTCAATTTCAACAATAGCTAGATGGCTGCTGATGTCCCAGACAACTAAATGTTATAATGAAGAAAACCAACAGATGGGCACTATCCCTCTTGTTTTAGGTTCATGCTCAGTCCCATTTAGTGCACCTGTGCAATACCAATTTTGCTTGTGGCCACATTTTGGTCTCTCTACTTATTACTTGTGTCAAGATAAATACTTCCCAAGACACTTAAGATGAAAAATGATAGATTATAAACATTATTTCTGTTTATGTTCAAGTAAAAGAGAAACAGCCATACAAACCTCTATGAACACCATGTGTGCATATTTGCTTGTGTGCAGTGTGACAAAGCATGTTCAAACCTTTGGTCACCCTGTGATTTTGAAAACATGCTGCTCTTAATGAGTTTACCAGTGATTTTTGTCCTACCAACAAACCCATGTACGCCACTGTCTTCAGGAGCTCCTTCTTACTGATCTCACCTGACACACTTGTCTCTGCCCTGGACTCCATGGAGGTACTGGCCTCAGACAGGGTTGAGTCATTGATTAGCTCAGGCTCCAGGATAAAAGTGACTTTCTTTGAGCTTGCGCCTCCCTCTGCCTTGCGAGTTTCTCCTGTCAGCCCATCTACAACAGCCTGCCTATCATCTACTGCATCTGGCTCCATTTCCTCTCTCTCCAAAAGGTGATCCGATACCCGGGCCTCTGTCAAACTCTTTCCACCAATGTCTGATGATTCAGCCTGTACCTTAGGTTTTGCTAAATCTTTGATATTTCTTTCAAATTCTGTGTACCCCATCTGTGTTTCTTTTAGAGCCAGAGCAACATTTGCAAGAGGAGATGCCTCGGTTTGTTTCACTCTGGTACTTGGGCCTCTTCTGTCTGACTTGAGATCCATGTCTTTTGTATTGACTTTCTGGATCTCCTTTGACTGTGGCCTCATATCCTTCCTATGAGTACATTCTCGTGTGTCTTTCTGGTTTAGTTTCATTGCAGAAAATCCTTCACATGGCTTTGTGTTCCCTTGGTCTCGGTTTAAATTAGATTGAATTTCTGACTCATCCTCGTCAGGTCTAGGTTTCTTATCTTCTTGCATTTCAGAGGAGCCAGCAATCTCAGCACAGACATTGCCCAATTCACATTCACCATCCAGGATGTCCGACGGTTCACTATGATCTGAAACACTGACTCTATTCTCCTTTCCCACTCTTGATGACGCCAACTCCCTTTCCTCCTCTTTAACAGACACGTTTTCCTCCTTGCACACCTTCTCTTGAGGATATCTCCACGACCTTGACTCCTCATCTGTTGAAGGCTCAATTCCCTCTTCACTGAATGGCGAACCATCAACTTCTTCAAATGAAAACACCTCACACTTGTCCTGTTCAGCTACTATGGAAGCCTCAACTGTTTCCTTCATGTTTGACTCCTCTGCATGAGTTGATTCTAGCAAGCTTTGCTCATCGCCTGTAGGCAACTCTGACATGTTCTGGTCCTCACCAAAAGGTGCGTTGGAGAAACTCTGATCCTCGCTAAAAGACAACTTCAATACAGCCTGGGTGTGTGGTCGTTGAGTCCCTAGCTGCTCCTCTTCATTTGCAACTGAAGCCTTGTACTCCCCCCTGATGTCATCACCTCGATAAGCGTTTTGCTCCTTGCATTGCATGTTCTGCTGCCCCTCATTAGAGGTTTTAATCTCTACAGATGCTTCAGTGTCACTGGGGGCCCTTTCACCTGTTGAAGAAGTAGTCTCACATCTTAATACTAGGCTACCAAAGTTTCATGCATATGCTTTAAAGCAAGTACTAATAATTTATATCTACTCATTTATATAAAAAGGTGCAAAAGCTCTTTAAAAACTTTAGTGTAAGATACTGATTGTATTGTGAAAAACACAACACAAATTAACAAAAATAACAGAATGCAAGGACTGAATTATAGAAATGTGTGCCAACTCTTTGTACTTGCTGCTATTCACGTACTCCCACTCGCAGGAAAACAGTTACAAATAGGGGTGCACAAATCACACTTTTTCTATCCTGATTTTAATTGTGGCAGTTAAACCTAGGTTATGGGCCGATTATTGTTGTGATACAATAATCTTCTTTTTCATTTTAAAATGAAAGTGTGTATATCTTACCGTGGGGCTGTTTGGGATCATTACTCTACTTTAAAAGTAACATCAGAATGTAACTACACATCACTTAAGTGTAGATGACCACAACAGCAGTTTTTTAGAGTTGTACAAACTTTACATTATATTGTTCTAGCTGGTGGAAACAAGTTTATAAAATTGTGGTACTTTAGCCAACATTTAATGTGGATCAGTTGCATCAATGTTTGGGAGGGATATTACTATTTTAACAGTAGGCACTAGGCAGTAGATCAGTTAAGGACATTCCTACTTCTATTGCTACATTCTGACAGCTAAAGTCCTGGTGTGTATTGACCTAATTCTCTAAACTATAGAAACAAAATGTGTTGATGAGGACAGTATGAGGGAAAGCCACTGTGGTGTCAAAAGTCTTACCTTTCCCATCTGAAGACTGCTTCTCTGCATGTGATGTGGGAGCTTCAATGAAGCTGCCATCTTTCATCTCAGCATCACCATCTATCTGCTCGAAGCAACAATATATTTGATGTTTATTATCGTAACGTAATCAAAGTGAATGCAACAAAAACTTAAAGTAATGCAATACTGCATCTTGCAGTTATTATCGTGATTTAGTGATGTGCCCAACAACCAGAGAAACTGTAAAAATAAGAAGGGGCCAGAAACCTATAGCACACAAGCAAATAAAACAATGTATTAAAACTCAAAACTAAATTGCAAACCCTGAGTGCCAACAAAAAAAAAAACAGCCATTGTAACCAGTGGAGTAGAGAAATGAATGACAAGGTGGAGTTAAGCTGAATAGTCAAAATACATGTTTTCTAAGGTGACTATGTAACACATAGAGTTAACCCTGTACATTACATGGGTGATATCATTTCAATAAAATACATGAAACAAATAGTTAATTTGTGATGTGTATCTTAAATGAGACGGTTAAGGTTCTCTACTGTTCATGACGTGTGAAGGGAAAAGATAACCCTTTGTCTGAACAGTCAATTTCCCCGAAACCACACCAGACTTAAATATGTGCACTATTTAAGAAGTGAACTTCCGTCCTCTAAAAAGACAAACATATGGAGCCACGTAAATGGTTAACTCTGCCAACAAAAGTAGTATACTTCGGTATACTCTGCATGCTGATATTTGCCTTGTTCGGTTATCGAATTGATTGCTTATCACTGCCCAAATCAATACTACCCATTCTGGTGGCTCCATGTACTGGCCATATGTTATAAAAAAAAAAAAAAAATAAATAAAAAAAAAAGTGACCACAAAGAGGGGTTATTTGGTCACAGACTCACATCCCAGGGCTGCATAGGAGGCCAATGAACTCTCCCTCTAGATCTAGGAACCCAGGAGGAGTTAGGTGAGGGGCCAGGAGGGGTCCATCTCTGATAATGTTTACACAAACTGGTGTGTAAGAAAATCCAACAAACTTGGGAAATTGCTCACTAAACAAAACATTACATCCACACACAAAAAAATAGAGCTTTCTTTGATCTGTTACTGTACTAAACATACTGTATGCCAGACAAAGAGGACATCCTATTTGTAAATGTAATAACCATCATATGTCACTTAAAGAGATACTTGGTTGAGTTTAATCCAGCGCTTTGTCATCTTTTTGTGTTTAGTTGAACACCACAGAGGGAAGCCAAAGGCAGTTTTAAACACTGAAAGGGTAAAGCAAAATCCAAGCAATCCAAGAATGAAACTGCCCGGTATTTGAATAATATAGCCACTTCTCGCATTGGAGAAATGCTGAAAACAGTCAATAATTGAGTGAGTCTAACTATATTTCTGAGTCAAATCAACCAAATCTACTATATCAGGCATAATATCATGATCACAAACCCACCTGAGATAACGAGGGATCAGAGCTGCTCCTTTTCAGCCAGGCATTCTCACTGATTGGATGGATATGCAACTGGCTCAACTCCTCTTCCCGTTCCTGATCAGTGAAACCATGTCACGTGTCAGACATAAACTCCATAGGTACTCCCAAGAATTGAATGACATTATTTGAATACGAACAGCACAAGTACAAATCAATTGACTGATTCTGAAGTTCATATAATTAAGGGTAATGCATGTGCTGGTAGCTTTAGTTTAGAAGATTTTAACGTTTAAAGATTCACAGAAATAATGTATTACGAATATGTCTGTTTGTAAATGATTTATATCCGCAGGCTCTTGAGTTCATTTGCCCATCTAAGTAGAAGAACTTGAAGAGCTAGAATAGTGTTGATTCATGTAATTTAGGTAATGCTAATAAGTAGGGATGTCCAGATCCGATCACGTGATCGGGCCCGATCACGTGGTTTCAGACTCGATCGGACGTTACCTCTCGATCAGGAGGGAGGGAGATAGATAGATAGATATATTCTCATTATTTTTTAACACAGCTATAGTTATGCAATGGCACAGAGTTAGACCCTTTTGACTCCACACAGAAACATGACATCACTTTGTTGCAGAGACGCTATTGGTTAAATGCCGGCAAAGTAGAACACGGAAGCAGCTTGAAGCAGAAAGCGCGAGTATGTCTGCGGACAGTAAGAGTCAGGAGTGCAGTTCCTAAAAGCACATTACTGGCTTTGCAAACACTGTGGCACTTTTACTTTGTTTACTTGCCTGCCGGGTATTTTAAGTTGAGGTGCTATTTGTTTTTATATTAGACTTTTTTTATATTTACTGTTGCACTAAAGTCCAAAAGTGAAGAATTTATGTTATTACTTCAAGCTACCTCACAGAAGTGCTGTGTTTGTTAACAGAGTTGTTGAATGTTAAAATAAGGTGAATTAAATAAAAAATAAAGAACATCCTGGATCAGTTTTTTCACTCTTCTTTATTCTTTATTTTATATATTATAGAAGTATCGGATCGGGACTCAGTATCGGTAGATACTCAAAATCAAATTACTCGGACTCGAGGGCAAAAAAACCTGATCGGGACATCCCTACTAATAAGTTTCAGTGAAAAAAGCCCCTGAACCAACCTGACGCATGCGAGAAGCTTGCTTGGAGCTAGGTGCTAGGGTGCCGTGGAGTTTCTGCTGAATGGCAGACACAAAGTTGGAGCGGGTCCGCGGCGAGGGGTCGGCAGAGCTCGGTGTGGGGGCTGGGCAAGCCTGGAAGACTGGCACTTTGAAACGCTCCAGTCGCTGATTAAACTCCCCCTCCCCTGGAGGAAAAACAATTATAGCAATTCACTTTATAACATAAATAGAAAAAAGTCAAATTTAAATATAAAAATTGGTAGCAATACCCCAATCAAAAAGTAAAATTTAGTGTTTTGCCAATACCAAATTCCAATCTCGTATCCATTTTATCCTATATAATACAGCAGTATGGTTTGTGGACTTAAGTTAGTAAAGCTAGTGATAGACAGACAGATAAATAAACAAGCATAACTCTAAAACTTGTCTTAAAAAAGGCATTTATTTAATGAGTATACTTAAATGTTGGTTAACACATTTTAAAGTTGGCCTAGAGAGAGAGATTTAAAGCGCAGCAGTGAACGAGTGAGTTAAAAAAATTAATGAAGAGAGGAAGCGCCGAAAAAAGCATTGCTGGATTATGAGTGTGTCTTTCAGTAAAATGTGTGCGTCGAAATGAGATGCTGAGGGCAAATCGGCGGTTGGGATTTGAGAGGGCTGCACAACCTGTTCTGTTATTGGCATGGGCTTACACACCCATGTTGGGCCCTAAGACTGTTTGTTGATGTCCTGTAAATATGTAACCTTTTGGCTCTGACAGCGCATTAGTGCTGGCAGTAGTGTGAGCTGCACATGTGATGGGAGAATGCACGGTGCTTGTAGATGGTTGTGAATTCCTATTTAATGGGATGTTGGCACTAGTTGTTTTCATTAAGGACTTTGCAAGTCTTCTAACCTGACATCAGACC
The DNA here is from genome assembly GCA_023566125.1 of Zingel zingel. Taxonomy (NCBI): domain Eukaryota; kingdom Metazoa; phylum Chordata; class Actinopteri; order Perciformes; family Percidae; genus Zingel; species Zingel zingel. Next base: position 25,033,970 of record CM042320.1, read on the forward strand.
TGGTCCCCTGGCCATTGTCAGGCTCTGATCTGAAGGCCAGAAACAGTTTTAGTCTATGTCTTTGATAATTCACTGTTTATTGTTGACTTCAATGCGTTACTGCATTTCTCTGTCTTTGTACTTGTACACTGCACGATGACAATAAAGTTAAGTCTAATCTAATTTTCCCTGGGTTTGTGAAAGACTTAGGCGCGCATATTTAGCGGAAGGTTTTAAGGTTCCTCCCTCAAGAAACTTTAGAAAAAGAAATTTCAATTTCACGTTTTGAACCGTTATTATCACCATATCAATGTCTAGAATGTTGGAAAAGCTAGAGCAGATAATAAATAAATAGAAATCAAAAAGTTTAAACTCACAAAAAAGATTAACTGAAATCATTACATCGAAGAAAAGTCTTTTAGTTAGTGTGGTCCTTTTTTAAACTTTTTCCCGCATTTCACATTCATTTAGATAGATAGATACTTTATTCATCTCGAGGGAAATTTTAGAAATTTAGCTTAGGTGCTGCCCAAAATGGCTCGGGTGCTGCACCTAAGACTTACAATGGCCTGGTATTATTATTTCAATGTCTGTAAAAGAATAGACAACAGAAAACAGGAAGTAACTGTATTCAACAGTGACAACTCTGATGTTCATTTGAGGTTTTGGAATGTGTGCGTTCATTTGCATCCTCACCAAGGTAATGCTTTCTGAAGCCCTTTTCAAGGATGGCTGATGGGCTACCAGCCCCAGGGTCCGACAGGCACCGCTGGGCCAGAGGAGCTCCCCCTAAAACGACAAGCATTTGTTACAAACTATAGTATTTGTCTAACACACTGTCAAACCAGCTCCACACAGATTGATCAGCACTCGGACGATAGCTCTTATTTTGCATGCAGATAATACTGCTTGACTGTTGACCCTGCCTTGACATGTCACCATCTTGAGCAGTACAATAAACACTGTAAAATACACTGCAATACTCTCATATGTACAGAATGGCACACATACACTAGGTTTCCTGTTCGTTAGGTCCACCTTAGCTAAAACAAAGAGTCTTATAAAACAGCCCCACCTACCTACCTTCATAGAGGTTTTGTTGAATCGGTTTTAAAGAGGGGTCGTTGCAACTGTAAGGTAATTTTGGGGGGTGTAATTTGCAAAGAATAGACTACCCTCATTGATAAAAAGTTGAAAATATTAACATGCTTGCTTCAACAGAAAATGTAGGATTACCCTCTCGTCTCTGGGTGAGTTGCTGGACTCGGGACCGGACTGAAGGAACCATGGGTGTGTCTGGCTTTGTCTCTACCTCAGCTCTGCGTACAGAGGAGGATGGTTTAGGACTACGATTCTCCTGACCAGTGGCCTCCAGACGCCGCCGCTTCTGGCCATCATTCACCTCTGAGACACCAGATACAAAGGGCAAAAGTCTCAAATGTACATAACTGCAAAGACTGCTGTGAATACGATACAGATAGTATGCCTATAAACTTCACATTCTTGGTAATAAAAACAAACCTGATTGGGAGAAGGCATTGTCTTCAGAATCTGACAGAGGTGCTCTCTGTCTTTTCAAGTTGACGTTGCCACCGTTTTCCTCGCCATCTTCCATACTGAGCTGCAAACAGATACATTACAGACTGGATATGTATTTTAACAAGTCAGCTCTTATTGAAAATAAACCTTTAAGCACAACAGCATTAATTTAGAACAAACAAGAGTCAAGCCATAGCAGTTTATTTAGCAGTTACTCCTCACTCTAAACACCTGCTTAGTGAAACTGCCCCGTTAAAGTTCTAAACCAGATAAAAAGATTTCATAGCAGTGCAGGTCATGGACGTAACGTTCATTGACTGGCTAATATAACTTGGGTTAAAAAAAAACTCTTAACCAAACCATAAAAAAATATTGGTTAAAATGTGTAAAAATAGTTGTCAGATGAGTTACACGGGAAAGAGGAAAAACTATTATTAAATAAATAAATAAAAAAGGTAATTTATTATCAAACATAAAATGAAACGTGACAACGCCCAGTTGCAGCTAGGTTAGCTAATTTTCAAAATTAAACACACATTCATTGCAAGTTGTGCTAGCTAGTCAGCTAACGTTAAACAAAGTTACGTTATCTTGTTAACACTGCATACACCACAATAACCCCTCTGTTCGTTTCATTTTATTAGCTAGCTAACGTTACTTTTCTATCTCCGAGACCTTTGAGTCAACTCTGGCAACCTCATTTCAAGCTGGGCAGCGTAATGTTAGCCTAACAAGCTAACTTTAGCAAGAACAAATGGCATTGCGTTTTCACAGAGTTAACAGAGCAACGTAACTTACACGCTGAGCAAGTCGTTTGTTGTCTTACCTGAAAAGAAGTCTGTATGAAACCACACTCTGTACAAAATGGGTCAAATGCTAACTGACAGAAAACAAGAAACAACCTTCTTGTTCTCTCCTCATCTAACTTTGAATTTCAGCGGGTCTTCTGACGTCAGCGGTGTCCATACAAATGGTGTACCGTAAATACTCTTGAAGAGCGCGGACAAAATAAGTGAGGCCGTTTTACCGTACTAAAGAGAGTAAACACGCAAAACAAGATTACATTACATCGTCAAATAATCAATTCAATCAATGTATTTATTTGTTACGCGAAATTATAAAAAAATACAATTTCAGTGAAATGTAATCTGTCAGTTCTTTATTTACACCTTTGTGTGGGTATAGGTAGGTCCACACTTTGATATTTGAATGTGAAATGGTACCTAAGTGACATTTCCTAGAATATTTTGTCAGTTTAGTTTTAGTTTCATACTTATGTTCTGACATATGAGTTGTTTAACTAAAACACATTCAACAATGCTTCTCAAAAAAATACTACAAAAATGTATCTTTGAAACGGAAGTATTTATGTTATAAAAATGTTCAGTGCATTACTTTGGCAGCCCATTGACAGATGCCTATGTAAATCAGATATGCTGATGATTATGAGGGAATTGATGGGGTTGCAAATGCATGCACTGAAGTGACCTAAATAGGTCACAGATGTATTGCTAAACCTGTGTGTGTGTGTGTGTGTGTGTGTGTGTGTGTGTGTGTGTGTGTGTATGTGTGTGTGTGTGTATGTGTGTGTGTGTTTGTGTGTGTGTGTGTGTGTGTGTGTGTGTGTACACGTCTAAAAACAGCTGCGATAAGATCTTGGGAACATCCCTTCGCTCAGCACCCCACCGATTTGCATGAAGGAAGGAAGTGACTCATGATTAACTGGTGATGTAGTTTACTGTGGAGGAGGCAGAAACCAATATAATTTAGTGGTTGGTATTTTGCTTTTGTATTTATAATCCCATCGCACTCCGATTACATTTTTTTTGTATCATAACGAAACCCTAAACTTTGACATTTTATGCCAACAGAAAAAAGTAGATAGTTATGTTTTTTTAGGCTCTAGATATGGGCTTATGAAACTTTAAACCTCACTGTCTAATTCTAATTACTTCTAAGGTCGAAAATAATTCTGATGAAATCTGTTAAACGTGAGGACTAATGTATAGGGTAATGCAAACTAATGAGGACATTGTTTCTAGGAGTGATTATCTCTCTGCAACGTTATCAAGGTTGATGTTTTTATATTATGTATGGATATGTACAATATAGTTTCTTTTAAGCAGCACTGGGAGGGGCACTTGCAATTTTGTTGTATTCGTTTTAATATAATGACAATAAAGGTTTCTTATCTTATCTTAATGCAGCAGAAATCTCAGAAGAACATGTTACTAAACCTGGGTAAATTAAACCAAAACTTTCTGCATGGCTTGATTCCACTAATGGTACAAAGAAAAAAATCAGGACCTGGAGATTCACTCATATCTACAAATAGGCTATACGAAGCATATTATGCAGAGGCGGCGCCAGGGAGGGGCTAGGGGGTGCTGTAGCTACCCCTTAGCACCCCCAAGAAGATGTGTAAATAGTTTAATTTATATTTGAAAAATGAATAAATCCATTAATAAAACAAACCGATTATTTTTAGTCTAAAAAACACAGGTGATCGTATTCGGCCAAAGGGTGCAGCACACATTGAACTTTTGACCTTACTTCCACAGTAACGTATTCACGAAGAAGAAGAAGAAGAGCTCAATATTTGGAGCTGTTAGGATTAGAGAAGTGAGTCTAATGCTAGCAATGGATAGTTTTTTTACTCCCTAAACGTCAAGGTGTGGACACTTTATCAAAATCTGTAAATGAGACTGAGCGATATGGTGAAGAAAAGCGGCCGAAGGTAATCTGACCACGGCTGTGATTGCTGCTGAGGATGCTTAACATCACCCTGCTGTACATGACATTAGACCAGGGGATCGTACAGCCAGGCCACATTGGGTGAGTCAGCTGATAGGGGTCCATGCAAGAACTTTCCTCTCATCTCTGTCTCGTAGAAGAGCGTTACAGTGAACATGTGTTTTACAGAAATGTGAATAAACGGATCACCGAATCTAAAGTTATACAGCGCACTGGACATCGGTTTATTTTCAGCCCAGAGAACGCGTTCGCACTCAATGTCTTATTTAGATATTAAGTCACTACAGATATGACTACATTATTTTGACCATACGTGCAAGTGTGAGGATACATGCACGTGTGTGTTTATGTGTGTGCTTGGCTATGGGTGGTGTATTTGGCCTGCTGCATTCATCTTCTGAGCCACTGTATGAGAGCTGCAGTAATGATTGTTTGAACCCGGCTTGTTGGCTGGTATTTGAAATATGTTTGGTGGGCTAATCAGAGTTCTATGGTGCTGCTGTATCGGCATCTGCACGAGTGTGTGTAACGTTAACCTATTTGTGTCAAGGGAAACTCAAAATTTCAGAGCACCCTCACTGAAACGTCCAGCAACCCCAAAGCACCAGAAAAAGAACATCTTTGGCGCCGCCACTGATATTATGGTCAGTCCTGAAGGACTGAATACAAAAATCTACACTGGATTCTACAATCTACAGTACTTGTTTCATTTTAAAATCCACCAAACTCTTAACTGACTTTGGCAGTTAAGTTTATCTGATGCTGTTTTCCTTCCTTTCCAACCAGTTATGTGGAGTTAGGGCAAAACTATGCTGTTGGGCCAACACATTCCTCCTTCTCTCTGTGCGATGTGTGCAGTTTAGATGCTTTCTTTTTCTAGAACACCTGGCACCTAGATTTTCTGTCGGATCATTTGCTTAAATGCATTACTGAGAATGCAACATGTAAGCACTGTCAACACTAAACTGAGATAATGAAGGTTAAACCTTCTTTGATAGGGCCTCAGGGTCATCAATTAATACATCAGGATTCACCTTAACCCTCCTGTTGTCCTTGGGTCAAATTTGACCCGTTTTCAAAGTTTCTACATCAGACATTTGGGTTTCTTTCAACCAAATTGCCCCAAAATAACATGGATGGTTCCATACTTGGAATTTTGGGTGTTTTATTCAACTTTATAGCATTATCCTGACTAAACTTTGACATATCTGTGATTAAAGTATCATATTTGACTCTGAACTAGACAGACAAATCTGCTCTGTTGTTAAAAATGGTTACTATCAGTTAAGAACCATTTCCAAACTCAAGCCAATTCTGTCTACCGGGAGGGCCCGGTACAGCCTGAACCCTGCAAACCGAGATACCGTTTGAAGGTGATCTGCTTGATTTTGACTGAATGTCCCAATTTGAGTAACCTCTGGATGGTTCGGTCTGCAAGCGATAAAAACCTGTTCTATGTGCTGTCAGCCTGTAAAGACAATTTATTTATATATATAAAAAAATGGTCCGGCCCCTCTGGCATTTGCCAGAATTGCCAGATGGCCAATCCGCCCCTGACTCCTCTTATTACAAGAAGGTAAATACAGGAAGAAGGTCCTGTGTTCTGGACATCTCCATGGTTAAACCAGCTCATTTCATTAAAAGTATCAGACATTGTTTGGCGACAGACGTTACTACGTACACCCGAGTGTGACTGCCGCGTTCTCACCTGCCCTGACGAACCGCACCAGCGGGACAAACACACTCTAGTGCGATTCAACCGAACTAAAGGCTGATGGTGTGAAAACGCCCTTAGACACTAAGGTACCAAAAAACATCAAATACATCAAGTGACAACAGGCAATGGGGACTTTTTTTTATTATTGGTTTGCACAGTCATTAAAAACAAATACGCGGCCGGGGTGGGTCAGTGGGTAGAGCCGGGGCACACAGCCTATACTGAGGTCCAGGGTTAGAGTCCGACCTGTGACGATTTCCTGCACGTCTTCCCCCTCTCTCCCCCCTTCTCACCTACCTGTCCTGTCCGTTAAAGGCGGAAAAGCCCCCCCAAAAAATACAAATTAAATTGTTAAATTTTTCTTCTACACATTTTCAGCGCTTATTTCTATGTCCCATATTTTCTGATATAAAACAAAAATTGAAAACGGTCAGAGAGAGGGTGCTGGAGAGATCATAAATATATATATATTTTTTTTTTGGGGGGGGGGGGGGGGGGGGGGGGGGGCTTATAGTGAAACCTCACTAGTTCACTAGAAGATCGTTTATAATAAAATACAAATAAAAAATAGGACATAAAATGAACTCAATATGGAAAAAAATAGAATAACAAAAGTAATTAGAGGCTTAAACATAAAAAACTATGACAATAAAAGAATGAAATGGCAAGACTTATGATTAGAGAAAAATCTAATCAAATCAGAAGAAGAATTAATAAAAGCTGAGGGTTCCAGTCAGGAGGCGAGAGATCCACTGAGCACAAGTTTTCATTAGTCGGATTGTTGTAATGGAACCAAGTACAAATACTTTGTTACTGTAATTAAAGATAATTTTCACATATCTGTACTTCACTTTGTTATTTATATTTCCGGTAACTTTTACTTTTACTCCACTACATCTCCCCTGAGCATCTTAGTTACTCGTTACTACAAAATAAAATCTGAAGAAATTTGTTACATTGGAAAAAAGCAGGTTTGGCGCGGTCCATTCCAGTTGGTGACATAATGCCTGTTGCCAAACTGAAGAAAAAATCATAGCCCAAAACTAAAGAAGAAGAGGAAGGATGATAACTGATGGCGTGATGGAAGCACCTGCTGCAGGTCACACCGGACTACGAAAGGCTGTAGCAGCAAAATCCTCGGGTTCATGGAAATGAGCAGTGCTGCGTATGATTGCAGAGAGATTCAACTTTCAATATGCATCAAGATGCAGACTGTTTAATTTCTTCTCTCAAAAGTTGGATGACCTCACAGATACATGTTTGTATTTACCTAGTCCATTTCCAGGATTGCTCCGGTGCTGCAGGAAATTCCGCCGGATGCATGTATTTCCGCCGATGTCCGTCACCTTCCTCTTCCTTTGTGTTGGCGTTCTAACCTCTGGTGGATTTGTGAGGACTATGGTTAACTGCTCCTCAGGTCTTGTTTTTCTCCCATCCCAGCATGCTGTGTGGACTAGCCAGACCCTCTCCATAGCGCTGTGGAGGAAGGTCTGGCAAAGCGAGACTAGTATCTACAAAGCCTTGCTTAAAGAATTGCCTGTATATTTAACAAGCTTGCTGAATTTTAAATCATATCAGTATATGTGATTCACACTAGTGATTCCTTGGTCCTAAATATTCCATTTGTTAGGACAGAATTAGGCAAAACTGCATTTGAGTATTATGCTCCAATAACCTGCAGATTCTAATGAAATAAACAGCCTTTAAATGTCTTCTTTATGAAGCCATGTATACTGAATGCACATGTGCACTTTGAGTTGTTTAACATTATGTAACTGCTTTATGTGCGCAGTGTGTATTTCAACTGTATATTATATATTAATTACTATGTTCAGTCATTTCTATATGTATTGTAGTTTTATATGGCATGTAATCAATTGGCCCTCCCTGAATAAATAAAGTTGATACATGTGTTTCCATACATATGTATATGTTTTGATAAATCTCCATCCAGAATCTAAATGTTTGACTCTGTATTAAATTATTAATTTCATGAGCGTGTATATAAGAATACTGTCACAGCACACGTTGGTGTTGAGTTAAAGCATAACCATGTCAACTTTAATATCAACCATGTACAGTTAGAGACGGAACACATGGTAACACAAAAGAAGAGAAGCAGTAAACAGTGTACATATATATATATATATAAAAAAAGGAAATTTTACAAAAAGAAAATCCACCTAAATGTATGTTAACTTGGTGTTATTGGAAGGGCAAGTGGTTCACAAGCATTTCAAAGAAAAATAATCACTTTTTTTTATTTATTTTTTTTACTTGTAGGTCCACATAATTGCTTTTCTCTGGACTTAAGGAGAAAACATAGCATAACAGAGCAGTCCTGAGAAAGTGTACTCGTTGGCATAGATGTATACAGTATATGTGTTCTTAAGACAAGTTTTATATAATAGGTTCTGTTCCGAGTACAAGTTCTGTTGTTATTCCTGGCATATAATATTCTGAAAAAAAGGAGAAAAAAAGGCCACTGAGCAGCCTTCAGTATGTACACTATATAAGCATTTCCATCATCAATCAAACACGTCCATACAGGTCATATTTTAGGTGCTGAAGGTGAAAGGTTTGTCTCTTCAGCATTTTGCTTTAAATGATAAAGGGACAATCCTTTCACAGCAGTGCAAGAACGTAGTTGTTATTCACCCTTACATATAGTATTATTAATATCATCACCATCATCATCATATTAAAATAAAACATGGAAACTCTTGGAAAGGTATATTAAAGGGTAATTACCATTTTCTTCAACCTATTTTCCTATGTTTTTGTGTCTAAGTGACTGATGGGAACAACAATCTTTGACATTGGTCCAGTATTAAGAGAGATCGCTGCAGTCAGCAGCGGTGAAACAAGCTACAATGTAAGTTAATAGGACAATTGTCCAGCTTGCATTTACCTTCACAAAAGTGCTCGTTTTGCCGCTGACAGGCTCAGATTAATATTCTAAGTTTCTGGCAACATTATGGAAAGGATTTCTGAGGAGGTCGACCTCTCTGTTAAAGAGTAAGGTCCTTCTTTTAAACATAAAAACATCTGCGAAATTGCGTTCGCTAAAGCCACCAGACTCCATGTAAATAAACAATCATTTTAGGATCGTAAAAATACACTTCATTCAAAGCCGACAGAAACAAAATAAAACAATGAAAAGCCATTTTGGGTCGTCTTTCCACTTTTCCAACCATCACAACTCTAGTTTTGGTTGAAATAAACACATCGTTTACTGATTTACATGTGAAAATATGTTGGCTCTATACACACTAAAAGTATTGCTTTTTTAAATTGAGTCTTGTGGGTTTAGTGCTAGCGACCTCAGATCTGTTTATGGTTAAACAGAAAGGTCTTAAAGAGGTTTTGAAAGGTCTATCTCTGCAGGGATCCTTTCCATAATGTTGTCAGACATTTAGAATAATAATGTGAGCCTGTCAACGACAAAACAAACTTTTAGTGGACCAAACTGACGCTGCACATTTGCCCCATAGGGTAACATTGCAGCCCAGTCTGTGGCTGCCAATCACAGTGTTCACTATATTATATTATACTGGACTAATTTCAAAGATTGTTTGACTGCTGTCACTTACACACAAAAACATAGGAAAATAGGGTCCAGGTTGTTACCCTTTAAAGGTTTGAATGTGTCGCAGCACACTGCTTTGGGATTTAACATATTCTGTTAGAGAGAATAACAGAGGGGTAATATTTAGTTGTGTGAGGAAGCAGTTATGTATACTATTCAAAGAAGAAACAAAATTTCGCAAAGACTCCGTGAGATTCATTTCACTGTGCCACTTTCTTGGTGTGACCGTGCCTCAATTCCATCGGACTTCTCCCCGCCCTGCTGCCACCTTCCCTCACATGCACTCTCCCTTCTCTTAACACATGCACTCTCCCTTCTCTTAACACATGCACTCTCCCTTCTCTTAAGACACTCTCAACAACTCTTGAGTCTAGGAGTGTTTTTAATGTGTACACACCTGTGTTAAGTTTTTGAGAAAAATAAAAGAAAGAGCGTCGAGGAGAGGGATAGTACGTCTATCTGCAGATCTATGGAATATCTAGAGAACATACTGTACTACTACTACATGTGTACAAATGGCTATGCATGGTCCCTGCCATATGTTAACTCCGTATTGTAGCTCAGAGGAACTCAGGCTTCTCCTCTTTGTCAGGAAATATAGGAAAATAGAATTTCACAAAAACATGCATTCCCCATGAAAATGAAAAGGTTTCAACAGATAAAATGGTAAAACCCCACAGAGAGACGAGCATGTGGGCCTTTGCATGTTGTGGGATTTGTGTGTGCGTGCGTGTGTGTGTGTGTGTGTGTGTGTGTGTGTGTGTGTGTGTGTGTGTGTGTGTGTGTGTGTGTGTGTGTGTGTGTGTGTGTGTGTGTGTGTGTGTGTGTGTGTGTGAGAAGAGAAATGGCATCCATGTCACACGTGGTGCATGTTAAATGTAACCCAGAGGTACGTTATGGAATGTGCTGAGTGTTATATCTGTTGTTTTCGTGTGTATGTATAGGGCCACAGTAAATGTGAACTTCAAAAGGGGATTAAGAAAAAAAGGAGTTGTGTAAAGGTGAAGAAACAGGTTGTGTCTCTTCAAAAGATCTTTCCTTTCTTCTTGTTCTTTTCCATCGTCCTGTGTAAGAAACAAGAAAAGAGAGAACATTACAATCTGGTACAACGTGGAAACATCATTATTGGGCTTTCCAGGCACCGCACTGCAGCCATCTCAAACGGTCGGGTCACCCAAATCACAAAAAACAATAAAAAGCAGATTTTTTTCTCATATTTGTTGTTTGATTTGGACCCAACATCACTATAGAAATGAACTGAATGCACTTACAGTAGTGAAAATGACATAAAAAGGGAGAGTGACATCTAGTAACTTCACATAAGCAATAAAATACATCCTTACCAAATTTATGAAAACCTGCATTTTTTATGTAACCAAGTATCCTTAATAAATAAATATCATAAATGCATGATTGGCATTCGCAGCAAAGCAAACCGCACTGCGTAAGAACATTGCCACAGAAGTAACAATATACAGTTAATGTCCTGTTCTAGAAAAATGATGCAAACAATATTGTCAAACCTTTTTTCTATGCATCATTTAATAGACATACTGCTTAACAAATGAACCATTTGGCCAGTTAACCAGTTATTAGTCAGCTGTTGAAGAGTGTGAGCGTTACTGACTTGGAGGCGTCCAGTTTCTGCTGCTCGAGGATTCTCTGCTGAGCCTCCCAGTTGGCCTTCTCGTCCTCGTACACCCGCCTCTTCTCCTCCAGCTCTTTGTACTGCGCCTCCAAGTTCCTCTTCATCTGTTCGTGGCGTCGCTCCAGCTAAGGGTCAAAACATTAGAGAGACTCACTGTTACATGTTCCCATCAATAGCACATGTAATACCCATCACTTGTTCATTTAGGGCGTTTTCACATCTATAGTTTGCTTGCTTTGGTCCAAATCAGTTGATGAGTTTGTAAACGGAGCGATTTGCCTTTAGATGGTTTTTCGTTTCACACCTGAAAAACTCCAAGCGTACCAAAAAGCGTCATTACAAATCACGCAAGAAAGTTCACTCCTCTTATTGGTCGGATGTGTCTGGGGCGGGAGCAAGAAAGTAAATACAGGAAGAAGGTCCTGTGTTCTGGACATCTCCATGGTTAAACCAGCTCATTTAATTTAAATAATCAGACATTGTTTGGCGAGAGATGTTACTTTGTCTGCTCACCGAGACAATTTTATGGTAGAAGTGATATTTCTACATGCCAAATAACTTACTAGTAAGTGTTGTAGAGTCATAGAAAACCAACAGACCCAACAATCATGACATGCATGCTGCTCATTCTGTGTAATTGAATCTGTAATTGAAAGGGGCATGTTCAAAATAATAGCAGTGTTGTGTTCAATTAGTGAGGTGATTGATTCTGTGAAGAAACAGGTGTCAATTATGGCCCATATTTAAGGAAGGAAGATAGATCGTTCCAGACATTGCTCTGAGGAACAGCGGACTTTGATTAAAAAGTTGATTGGAGAGGGGAAAACATATAAAGAAGTGCAGAAAATAATAGGCTGTTCAGCCAAAATGATTTCAAATACCTTGAAATGGCATCCAAAGCATGAACGACGTGGGAAAAAATGGTCAACTAACATTTGAATGGATCGAAGAATAGCCAAAATGGCAAAGGCTCAACCAATGATCAGCTCCAGGAAAATCAAAGAAGACTTAAAGTTACCTGTGAGTACTGTTACGATCAGAAGAAGGCTATGTGAAGCAAAGCTATCAGCTAGAAGCCCCCGCAAAGTCCCATTGCTGAAAAAAGACATGTACTGAATAGGTTGAAATTTGCCAAAGGACACATTGACTGGCCAAAGGAGAAATGGGGCAACATTCTGGGGACTGATGAGAGCAAAATTGTTCTTTTTGGGTCTAGGGGCTGCAGACAGTTTGTCCGACGACCCCCATGCACTGAATTCAAGCCACAGTACACTGTGAAGACAGTGAAGCATGGTGGTGCAAAAATCATGTTATGGGGATGTTTCTCATACTGTGGTGTTGGGCCTATTTATCGCATACCAGGGATCATGGATCAGTTTCAATACATCAAAATACTTGAAGAGGTCATGTTGCCTTATGCTGAAGAGGAAATGCCTTTGAAATGGGTCTTTCAACAAGACAATGACCCAAAACACACCAGTAAGCGAGCAAAGTCTTGGTTCCAGATGAACAACATTGATGTTATGGAGTGGCCAGCCCAATCCCCAGACCTCAATCCCATAGAAAACTTGTGGGGTGACATCAAAAATGCAGTTTCTGAGGCAAAACCCAGTAATGCAGAGGAACTGTGGAATGTAGTTCAATCGTCCTGGGCTGGACTACCTGATCACAGGTGCCAGTAGTTGGTCGACTCCATGCAACACAGATGTGAAGCAGCTCTCAGAAATAAGGGTTATGCAACTAAATATTAGTGCAGTGATTCAAAGTAAAGCAAACCGTTGACATTTTTCAGTTGATACAGTTAATGTTTGAGTTTGTAAAGAAAAATGCCAATACTGCTATTTTTTTGAACAGCCTAATATTCCTTTTTCTTCACTTTCTGTAAAAGGTATAGCACAAACTTGATCAATTTTGGTCATGTTTTGATTTGGAATTAAATGTGCAGTGTTCCCAATGCATTGATATTATGGAATTAAAAGCTATTCTAAGGATTTTGAGCATTATTCACTTTTTTAAACACACTGTTATTCTGAACACAACTGTATAACTAGTTTTTGATCTTGTTATCTTGTGCCCCCTCAGCCTCATGCGGGTCGCCCTACATTATCCCTTACATAATGGATGCCTTGAATGGTGACTCCACACACACACCCACCCCCACACACCCACCCACACACACACCCACACACACACACCCCACCTCAGCCTCTGAGTCCTTCAGTTTCTGCTTCTTCTCCTTAACCTTCATTTCAAAGACCTGCTCCATTTCGGCCTCCATCTTCTTCATTTTCATCACGTGCTCCCTGCGCTCCTCCTCCATCTGCGCCAGGGGACTCCTGTTGACCACGGCGAAGGCAAACGTTAATAGTTAGTTGCGATTTGTGTTGCTCACCTTTAATAAAACTAAAAACTGCTGTGACAACATGCTGCCATTGTGTCTTCCCCCCCCCCACATCTAAAGTAGTGTGTTCTGTTTCATTAAAATGAGGGAAGTAGTAGTTCAGTATTGAAGGCGTACTTAGTGAGCTGTCCCTTGGTCTTGGTATTGTCCACTCCATTACAGGTGACGGCAGCGAGTTTCTTACTGCGGTAATTCTCGTAGTGGACATTGTTGGTGACGTCCTTTAAATCCTGCATATGAGTCCTGTGGAAGGGGAAGAAACAGAAACATGCATTTACTGTACACTAATGTGGGTATTAGAAGAAAACTGTCAGCCTCTAGTTTTTGGGTAAGAAATCAAGTTGCATTCATGGGAATAAAGGGTATTTTCTTTTTCTTTTTCAACCTGGACCCTATTTCCCCATGCATTTGTGTCTAAGTGATTAATGTGAACAAACATCTTTGGAATTGGTCCAGTATTGAGTGAGAAAATGCTATTAGGAATACTTTTAGCTAAAGTTATAGTGTTTGTGGAATCAGTAAGTTCCACACGAAAGCAAGCAGGAAAACGGAAACTTCTTCATCTTTCCATAATGTTGTCAGACACTTATAACATTGACAATGCACATTTGCCCCATATAGGGCACACACACACCCTTATGTAGCTGTCTGACTAACAGCCGTCTTACCTAATCAGCATGTTGCGTAGCACAGTGAAGTCGCAGTGTTCCCCATTCTCCACTGAAAACACACAGGGAGAGAGAGGAAAACAGAGAGAGAGAGAGAGACACACGGGTATCAAAATGACTGTGCATGAACACTTCTTGTAATAATCAGAATAATAATCGTTCTGTCTCAAGGGAAACTGATAGTCTTACACCTGTCTTACAGGTGCCAAATTATTGCAATGAGCTCTGGGTAAAATAACCAATTTTACTGGGTAAGTGTCAATGGCTTGGGTCTATCTCTGGCTTTGTGTCCACATCGAGAAGCAGTTCCAGCAGACACAAACTATTGTGTTTTTGTGAGTAAGATCAACACAACGGTAGTGTGTGTTATTCCAGGGTTTCTGCAGGTTTCACCAAGTCAAATTTAAGACCTTTTAAGACCATTATGAATGATATTTAAGACATTTATCACAACATCAGCTGAGCCCTAAATTTAGTTTTTTTAAAGCCAAATATCGCTAAACTTGCACTTCCCCAAAGTTAAAGAATAAAGTCTGTTGTATGTCTGTGGTACGATCCGAAAGAGACTCACGCCAATAACACGAAAGCTGATTGGCCGCAATCTAAGTTGCATGTTGGTCTCATTTGTCGTCATAATACAGCAAAGTTATATTTGGACTAGCGAAAGAGAGAACTTAAACACCACGGAATTAAAGAAAATGAGCATTAGAGGTAGTGTTGCATGGACGTAGGGAAATAAAGACCTGTTTCAAATTATTTAAGACCTAGAACACAATACTTCAGTGAATTTAAAGCTTTTTAAGGACTAAAATTTAGATTTTGAGACCTCGCTGAAACCCTGTAGTGATGTCATGATAACACGTACACAGCGTAGTGGTTGTATAGAAAACAAAATGAAAAAATATAAGCAAAACATCGCAGAGTTAAAATGAATGTTATTAATCTCTATGGAGACCTCATGGTACAAACATACAGGATTACAGTTCATTCATAGGTTATAAAGGGACGGGTATGTGTACTGAGAAAAGGTGACAGTAACAAGAGAGGCATTGTACAATATGTGTTAGCACATAAACAGAGCACAAAGGGCAGAGGGACATCAGGCCATGATCACATAGGACGATTGTAATATAAGCATACACTGTTAGAAAAGTCTGTAGAAATATGGGATAATATACTGTGTTAATAAGAAGGAATTTTCTGTAATGATTTTTGACAGCTTTTCCCCCCGTATATTCATTTTTTTAATTAACAGAAATGTCCCTAAGCTCAACGGAAAAAAAAGGTATGATATTGATCTATATTGATATAGTCTTAATTCTGTGTGTTCATCACTACGAGTGAGCCCTTTCACATTACCAATAGTCAGCACGAGAAAAAAAGCCTCCTATCTGATCACAGCCTTTCACTGTTGGACGCCACATAGTTATAACAAACAAGAGTTCTGAGTCAGACAACAGCTAACAGAACCCGTCTCATTCCAACATGGTACAGTTACATGATTGTGAGTATTCATCTCAACAAACAAAAGACATGGTTAAACAGTCAGATGGGATTCTGGAAAAGGACTGCAGATAAACTGCTGCGGAGGATGTACTGTATGTGGTGGATCTCCAGCCTCCTCGTCATCAAATACGCTGCTCCTTATTGGTTAACCTCCATCCCACTGGCAGTCAATCATCAGGGGAGCGAAATAAGGAGGACACCTTACCATTGATGAAACTTAAGCAGTCCCGCCCCTTGGCGTCCCAAGCCAGCCATTGACCTTCTGTCTCTTCTAGAGGAGGGAGCTCTGGCGGAGGGGGGAGGGGTACGTTTTTTCAGTTACTGTCTGCTCCCAGCGGGGGCTAAATCTGGGTCTGGAGGAGCTGGGTTTATTATGGCTCAGACCTGGCCCAGTTCGAGCCCAGAATCGGCCTAGGTCTGGCCCAGATTCAGCCCAGATTTGGCCCTGGATCAACACCACAACCTGCATGGGTCCAAGCTGACTGACTAAAGAGCACAGGGCTTGTAAGAGGGACTGTGGTGGTTGCAGGGGGTGTTATATGAGGATCTTTGCATGACCAGCTGGGGGGTGCAAGTCTAAATGAGGTAATAAGTGGGGGAGCTAAGTGAGGTCAAGGGTCATAGGAAGAAATAAAAAGGTTGTAACTAATAGTACACAGATCTTATTTGTTGATGAATGGCAGAAAATACCTGATGCATACTCCGGGTTTTGATTTGGGTTTTTTAATTTGTCATTCATGGAGTTTAATGGGAAATTGTTTCAGTCCATCAGGTGTTTTGAGCCTACTAGCACTGTGTGTTTAGGCCATGATGATGAACTGCATTGGTTTAATGAATCAAGAGCACACAACTGTTTCAGGACCATGTCGTTACATTCAAATTCTGAATATGCTAATGAGTGATCACTGATAACTCATGATGCCAAACCGCATGTTACCTTGATGACTTAAATGAGTTGCTACATGCCCTTCTGGAAATCACTATCTCGCCATTAGCTGCTCATGAACCTATAATGAATCTATAAGCAATGTGTTAGGATGGTGGATCCCAGTCCTTGGTCCAGTGATACAGTGAGACCTGCACACCGTTCTCACCCTGCACCAACACAACCTATTCAACTGACAGCATAATATGGGGAGTTGAACTGTGTGGTGGAGCAGGGCCGAAATTAAACGGTACAACAGTATGGAATACCACAGGAGCAAAGCATGGAACCACAGCGTTGAGAGTGATGCTTCTATTGCAGCTGTAGCTTCAGCACCAAACAGCCTCTAGTTTTCTCCATGACTAGTCACAGCATCAGACCTGGGACAACAAGAGAGAGGCTTTAAACCTGCTGAGAACACCGGGCAGATTTTTCAGACATGTGTCAAGTAAGCCTCATCAAATGCACTTTGCAGGATCATTCCTGTTTATTACAACCTTGGTCTTTCAGGGTTGACTATCAAATTAAGTGATAAAAACAAAAGACAACAAACATAATCATTCATGTGTCCCTCTGGTAGATTATGGGCTCTTTTGCTCCCATGGCAACACTTAGCATACACTGTGACATGACAAAATGGGAAGAGTAGTGATTGTTTACGTATTTCTTAGGCAAACGGGATATGTATTAAAAGCAACTTATGGAGTAAGACATTACATCACATGTCATTTAGCGGACGCTTTTATCCAAAGCGACTTCCAATTGCTACATATGTCAGAGATAACACGCCTCTGGAGCAACTAGGGGTTACGTGTCTTGCTCAGGGACACATTGGACACAAGACAGTGATGAAAGTTGGTTTATGTAGTGGGTCTTGCTCTGGTTCTGCATTTCCTTTTGTGGGGGTGGATTTCTCTGTTCACAATGTCTCAGTGTTGAGTTGCAACTAGCAGTATGTAAAAAGTGTCATTTTATTTGCAGCTCTAAGCTTAGTGCAGAAATTTAAAGTGATCGTAGCAAAGTTTGACAGTTTCTTCCAGAGATTGGTAGAATTTACATTGACAGTGATATCAATATGGGATAGTAAAAAAAAAAACAAAAAAAAAAAAACGACATATCTGCCGGTATTTATATATCATTTTTAACATTAACACATACAGATTTTTTTAGAAGGATCCCTTGAATTTGTGACCAAAATATGTACTGAGGGAGACGTTTTACCAAAACTTAAATAAATATAATCTGTCAGTGCTCTCTGGTGGCCAAACTATGTAATGGCAACACTGTTTCAAAATGACTCTGTCATACAGTACAGTTGGGATTGATCTACCACACTTTATTATTACTACTAATCCTCTAACAAAGGCCATTACCAAAATATCTGTGATAAACTAAAATAAGCAGATAATATCAGCCATGCCATGAGTAGTGTGCATCTTTTCGGACGCACTAAGCTGCAATTTTCAACGTGACGTCCATAGAGCCTCCTTGCCATTGGAGATGCGTAACCATGGTAACCCATTTCGACCTCAGCTTTAATGGCATCGCCAGATAATGCTTAAATTACTGAAAAAAGTAAGCAACTAGACCAACAGTCGCAGGTGACAAAATCATAGATTTTGATATGTAGAAATACAAGTTTTTGACATTACAGAGCTGCCTTGGTTGCTGTTTTGAACGTTGCTGTTACTACTGCATTGCATTGTGGGATACTTATGCCGGCGTAGTGTCCAGTGTTTGCATAGTGTAATAATTTACCGGAAATTGTATTCAATTCACATACTTTTGGTTTTATACTAAGATTTAGGACATACTAAAACATCTCACATACTGGGTTAGCTACTAAATAGCACCTTAGTGTGGGATTTCGGAGCCACCTCACATGTGGTGTGTAAAGTCCAAATACTATCAACCCCACAACGAAAGCTACATTGAGTTACTGATATTTAATCTTCAAAATATCTACATGATATACTATATTAATAATTGCCAATAGAATCTTCTTACACAAGTTAAAGCTATAGTGTGTAGTTTCTGCCACCCCCATGAGGAATTCTAAGTAATGACAACAAAACTGTTGGCGTGTCCACATGATACAAGCCTTCTGTGACCGCGCAGCGCAAATTTTGTGGCCCTATTTATTTTGTGCAAGTTTGATATTTAATTTATTTGAGTCACTTTTGTCCATGTAGTTGTCATGTTCCTCCTCAGTTTCTTATTAATGTGCTCTGAAATGCACTTTGCACATGTAAATATGTGTATTTATGTAAAAAAAAAAAAAAAAAAAAAAAAGATGACGTACGTGTGTTTTCGAAGGCCATTTTTGAAAAATAAATTTGCTTGGTTTGAATTCTATAAAAGTGGGTCGCATTGGAAAATGTGGGTCCCAGGGTGAGACCAGTTGAGAACCCATGATCTACTGAGAACACATGAATGATTTTGGTGTCTATGTTCTTTTGTATTTCAAGATATAATACGTTCACAATT